>CAUZLF010000521.1:0-58900 GCA_963580285.1 Lucinisca nassula | reverse complement strand
CTCTTTCACATAGTCAGTTAACCATGTTTTGTAGTTTGTACAGGTACAGTAGACACATTCTTTCTTCAGAAACTGCAAATTGCCCTTCTTGAATCAGCGGAAGGGGGAGTCATGATCAATCTTTTTGTTTGTTTGATTTGAGGTTTAACGTCCCCGTCAACACTGTGTAGGTCATTTCAGAGACGTTGCTTCCAATTTTGTGGGACTTTTACCCGATATTGAGATGAAATTACATCTCAAGCCCTGCCGTCCAATGGAACCAGAAGGCTTATATGCATTGGACGATCTGACTCACACTTCTTTGCCCGTGAAGGTTGATTAGTCCTCCTAAGATGTTTACCAGTACTCGTGTGTGGTCAGATTCAGCTCTGCGTGGAAGCATCATGCAACCCAATCTATTTCTCCAAGCCCCGATTGGCGGGGGCGCAACCATGTTTTGTATTTTGTACAGGTACAGTAGAGTGCACATTCTTTCTTGAGAAACTGCCAATTGCCCTTCTTGAATCAGCGGAAGTGGGGAGTGGCCGTAGAAAAGATTTCATGATCAATCTTGGCGGAAGAATGTTGCCGACCCGGCATGTATCGAACCCGCGACCTCCTGATCACCAATTAGACGCGTACCGGACTGAGCTACCGAGACCGGCTAAAATATAGGACAAGATCGAAAATCGAGGTCAAATACGGATGCTTGCATTAAAATTGTCATCACTAGATGAATGTTCAGTTCTTGTGAAATTAACCCATTTAGTACCAGAAACCCCCAAAACGGGTACCCTGGCAAACAGTGCAGGCCCAGATCAAACGCCGCAGAACGCGGCGTCTGATCAGGGCCTCCACTGTTTGCTAAAAGTAAAGCCATTTTCCAAATAAATTTTAATGAAAACACAACCTGTCACCCTAAAGGTTGAAATGGACTCCTGCCATATATAAGGAGGAAGATTCCATTTGGTACTAAAAGGGTTAAATTGAACGTTTGGCAGGATGCCAGGGTTGACGAAAATGTTGACATCTGAACGAGCGGAACGCATCACGTGAACAAGTCCGTGAAATGAAGACCCCTTATACCCCACTTTATATAGAGAAAACTGGGGTTTACGGGGGTATACATTTTTTTTTACTTTTCTCCAAGACATAGGTCGTGGGTACTCGTTAGAACCGCATCAATGGGGCGGTTCTAACGAGCACCCACAACCTATGTTTGCCGTATTTATAAGAAAAATATAACGCATTTTCATCAAAAAAATGGCCATTTTGGAGATGTAAAAAAAATGCACTATGTCGCACGGGCGTGTTATCGTAATGGAACATATGAACACAGAAATAAAGGGACGAAAGAAAAAGCGAACGGACGGGAAACGGATACCTTTATTGTGCCATGCTTTAGACACGTGCGACAAAAATTACCCTTTCCTCGTGCAAAATCGTGATATTTTAAGATTTAACTCGCTTGTTGGTCAATCGACCCAAAGTGACTATACTGAAGAAGCTTCCCGCCTGCTACATGTACTATATGAACATGTATCCATGTGACTCGCCGATCGCAACAAAATCCAGGTGTCGGTTATTTAAGCCGCGCTATTTTTGTGGTTGTGACGTCATAATGCCGTTTAAAGGGAGTTATCTGTTTGTTTGTTTGATTTGAGGTTTAACGTCCCCGTCAGCACACACACTGTAAAGGTCATTTTGGAGACGTTGCTTCCAATTTTGTGCGACTTTTACCCGACATTGAGATGAAATGACATCTCAAGCCCTGCCGCCCAATGAAACCAATTGGGTTTATAAGCATGGACGGTCAGACTCGCACCGCTTTGCCTGGGCAGGCTTAGATCTCTAAGCGTTTAACCAGTACTCGTGTGTGGGTGGGTTTCAGCTCTGCGTGGAAGCATCATGCAGCCCATCTATTTCTTCAAGCCGCGATGGGCGGGGGCCATAGAGAGTTACCTGTAAAATATGGACTAGAATCGTAGTCTGGGAGCCTGCTAGCGCGGCGTCTAATGGGAGTCTACACTGTTTGCTTAAAATGCAGGCTTTTTGGTTTTGGGTTTACGGCTCTTTCAAACTTGTTTCACTCATATCGAGCCGATCGTTAATCTGAGGTGGGCGAAAACCTGAGTACCTGGAGAAAAACTACCTGAAATTCCGTTGTAGAACTTGTCGTCGCAAATGTGACCCGAGACAGGCTCGAACCACAGCGGGGAGAGACCTAATGATTAAGAGTCAGCGCTCTTTTCCACTAGGCCACGGAGGCCCGTTCTTAAAATGCAGTAATTTAGGGCTAAACGTAACAGTCTTAGCCCCCGTTCAAGACCATTTTCCCAGCCCGCTCTCAGAGACAATCGACCAACCAGTCACCATTGCCACCAGTGCTTTGATATCTGTTCAATCACAGATTTGTAGTGGATGTTGGAACTGCCAAAACCCTTTTTGTACCATATGGTATCTTCTTCCTTATATATAGCAGGAGTTCATTTCAAAATTTAGGGTTGTCAGGTTGTGTTTCCTTCAAATGTATTTGGAAAATGACCAAACTTTTAGCAAACAGTAGAGGCCCTGATCAGACGCCGCGTTTTGCGGCGTCTGATCTGGGCCTGAACTGTTTGAAAGGGTACCCGTTTTGGGGTTTCTGGTACTAAATGGGTTCATGCAAATACGAACATTAACAAACCTTCTAGTCCTCTTTGATACCGGTTTGACTCCTTCTCTCTAGAAATATGGGCTTCGAAATGTTCAGCTGTGCATACTGCAAGAAGGTACAACCCAATTCCGGAGAAGAGGAACATTCTATAATTGTTCTGAAACCTAAATAAATAAATAAATAAATACGCAAATAAATAAATAAAATACAGTCGAAATTCAATGAAGGGGAACCTTTTGGAATTCGCACGATACAGGCATATAATTTGGACCCCTTAAGTAGAAGTAAAACAAAGATCAGGAATCGATACAATTAACTAACTTCACCCATCAAAGACACCAAAGGGAAAGAAACACCAACATGAAGCGACCAGACCATAATGGAAACCTAAACAAAGGAAGGCCATAAGGACAGTTACTTTCCCACAAAATGGCCAATTGGTTATCCAAAATAAAAAGACACAAGTGATACACACAGTAAGTAACAAACAACAACATAAATAAACCCCACTTTTATGCAGTAAAACTGGGTTTAACAGGGGTGAACATTATTTTTCTTATTTCTGCTCTAAAATATAGAATGTGGGTACTCGTTAGAACCACCACGATGAGGCGGTTCTAACAAGAACCTACAATCTATATTTGGAGCAGAAATAAGAAACGTATCAAAATTTTTCATCTTAAAATCTTCGTTTTCATCGGCAGTAAAATTTCCAGTGTTTTGGTAGAGTGAGAGTCGAAATCATTGAAGAGAAACCTATTGGTTCGATACAGAGGTTGTTTGTGCCACTGGTATTTTTTTCTTATTTGTACAACAAAGATGAGTTGTGGTTGCTCGTTACAACCACCACATTGAAGCCGTTCTAACGAGTACTCACACATTACGAAAACACGCCTATACAAATACATTGTATTCTTTATCATCCAAAAAATGAAAATTTTAAGATGAAAAATTGTAATATATTTTCTTATTTCTGCTCAAAATAGAGATTGTGGGTAATCGTTAGAACCGCCTTATCGAGGCGGTTCTAATGTGTACCCACAATCTATATTTTAGAGCAGAAATAAGAAAAAATAAGATTTACCCCTGTAAATCCCAGTTTTACTACATAAAAGTGGGGTTCAAGGGGGTTAAACTTATATAGGTGTGTTTTCGTGATGAACCTATATTTTGGGAGCAGAAATTAGAAAAAAATCTTTTATTCATGTAAACGCCAGTTTTTTCTGTAGAAAATGGTTTACAGCTGTGTTCATTACACGACATTAATTTGATGATTTTACAGTCGAACTTTGATAACTCAAACACCTTCGAGATCATGTAGTTTTGTTCGAAATAAGGGTAGTTGGAGTTATTGAGTGAACACGAGACATATTAAGGATGACCTTAGGATATATTTCGACTTTTTACTAAATAAATGTATGTTGTGTGTACTCATTAGAATCGCCTCATTGAGGCGATTCTAATGAGAACACACAACATACCTTTTCAAGTTAAAATGAAACAAGGGCCCCCGCCCATCGGGGCTGGAAGAAATAGATAGGCTGCATGATGCTTCCATGCAGAGCTGAAACCGACCCGCACTCGAGTACTGGTAAACCGCTTAGAGGATCTCAGTCTGGCCAGGCAAAGCGGTGCGAGTCGGCCCGTCCATGCTTATAAACGCTAATGGTCTGATTGGGCGACAGGGCTTGAGATGTCATTTCATCTCAATGTCGGGTAAAAGTCCCACAAAATTGGAAGCAACGTCTCCAAAATGACCTATACAGTGTTGACGGGACGTTAAATCTCAAATCAAACAAACAAACAAAACAACAAAGATGGGTTGTGGTTGTTCGTTAGAACCGCCGCACTGAAGCGGTTCTAGCGAGTACTCACAACCTATAATTTGGGAGCAGAAATTAGAATAAGAATATCTTTTATACAAGTAAACCCCATTTTTTCTCTATTAAAAAGGGTTTACAGCTGTGTTCATTAACCGACATTAATTTGATGATTTTACAGTCGAACTTTGATAACTCAAACACCTTCGAGATCATGTAGTTTTGTTCGAGACAAGGGTAGTTCGAGTTATTGAGTGTTACTTATACTGCTAGAACACGTGACATAATAAGGATGACCTTAGGATATATTTCGACTTTTTTCTAAATAAATGTATGTTGTGTGTACTCATTAGAATCGCCTCATTGAGGCGATTCTAATGAGAACACACAACATACCTTTTCAAGTTAAAATGAAACAAGTGTCCCCGCCCATCGGGCTTGAAGAAACAGATGGGCTGCATGATGCTTCCACGCAGAGCTGAAACTGACCGCACACAAATACTGGTAAACTGCTTAGAGGATCTAAGTCTGCCCAGGCAAAGCAGTGCGAGTCGGCCCGTCCATGCTTATAAACGTTGTTGGTCTCATTGGGCGACAGGGCTTGAGATGTTATTTCATCTCAATGTCGGGTAAAAGTCCCACAAAATTGGAAGCAACGTCTCCAAAATGACCTATACAGTGTTGACGGGGACGTTAAACCTCTATAGTCTTTCAAAACGCGTCAGACGTGTCTGTACTTTTAATTTTGGACTATTCCTTGCTTCAGGTAAGTCGCCTTCAGTTGGGATTTTACATAGGGCGATATAGTTTTACTGAGATCCATACTGCATCATATTAGCCTCTTGGCCACGACTTCTACATAATGTAATTATCCAAACACACTTATTAATAATTTTAAATCCTGTGAAAAAAGAAATCCGAAACTTGCTTCCCCTAAAACATGGAACAGACTTGTCACGCCTGAACATTGAACTCTCAAAGGTCGTGGATAAACTATAATCAAACAAACAAACAAACAAAAAATGAAACAAACCTCCATAAATTAAAGCACATGGTTATCTGGAGCTAAAGGAACGATTCTCTAGGGTCCCAAGAGTGAGTTCGAATTACCCATAGTAATTCGAATTATCGAAGTTTCACTGTATTTTATTAATTGTGCTTTTCTTTCCTTCTGCTGATTTAGAATTGCATGGAATATTTAAGCCCCGCCAAGCGAATTTGTGTTCTCGAGCATTCCGTCATAACAAATTTTAACTGCGCATGCCCAGCCATTCAGCGGGGCCAGGGATATGGCTTTCTGTCCGAAGGTTCCTCTTGATTCACTACTTGTATGAGCGAGCAGCGAAGGTCCTGGCGAGACCGCGCGGATGCGCAGGCTCGCCTGAACCTTCGCTGCTCGCATAGGCGATAAGTACCAAAATCGCTTGACGGGGCCCATTTATGTGTCGAAAAAAAAGCTGATGTAGTGAATATAAATATTGTAATTTGATAACAAAGTAGGCAAGAAAGAATGTAAAGTAATAGCCGACTGGACACACATAGTCCCATTTACCTGCTTGTAATTCAAGCTTTTTTTGGCTTTTTTACCTATAAATAAACCACTCACAATCTATCACAAACTCGACGGTTTACTTTTGTATAGTTTGTAATATAACGGGTCAGTAAACACTATTTAGGTCATACCAAATCGCACCATTCCAGTAAATCGCAAATGGACATGCCACGTTACAACATCAAATGCAATAATCACTCATGTGATGTTGAGTTGCGTGCAGACGTAACATCAAATGAAAGAATATTTCATTTGATGTTGAGCGACTGTTGAGCGGCTTGCAAATATAACATCAAATAAAAGAATATTTCATTTAGTGCTGATATGTTTAGTTTCATGCAAATATAACATGAAATGAAATAATTAGATTCTTTTATTTGCTGTTATGTTTGCAAGCCGATAAAGAGCCGCGCAACATCAAATGAAATATTCTTTCATTTGATGTCACGCTTGCACGCAACTCAACATCAAATGAAAGAATTATTTCATTTGATGGCGTTATTTCATTTGATGTTGTTACAATGTCTGCGAACGAAAAAATGTGATTAGAAAGTCCGCCGTTACCGGCTTGATACGACGTAAATACTGTTGACCGGGTCGAAAAGCTTAATCCTTAAGATGCAGAGAAAAACTACATCTGTAAATGTCGTCTGCTTAAGTCTCTGCTGAATCTATTGCAAACTTTTAGAAATATTGTTTTCATACAGGCAAACAGTGTGGCCCCAAATCAGTGTGATGTGGGTCCATATTGTTTGCAAAAACGACTTTTAAAAAACCGGAAGTCGACAAAGCAGGCGACAATTTGGCCCCGTCAAGCGATTTTGGTACTTATCGCCTATGCGAGCAGCGAAGGTTCAAGCGAGCCTGCGCATCCGCGCAGTCTCGCCAGAACCTTCGCTGCTCGCTCATACAAGCAGTGAATCAAGAGGAACCTTCAGACAGAAAGCCATATCCTTGGCCCCTCTAAATGGCTGGGCACGCGCAGTTGAAATTTGTCATGACGGAATGCTCGAAGACACAAATTCGCTTGGCGGGACGCAATTGTCGTGACTTGCATTTTATGGGTTAAAACAATCAATCGATTGCCAGACGAAAATACAGAGGCATCCACTTCCTGGTATTAAGATCGCAAATAACAAGAAGAAAGACTGTAACCTATAGACTTTACACTGCCTCAGTCTGTTTCTATTGGGGTTTTACATCCACGTCAATACTATTTAGATCAACACCGCCGCAGTGTAAATCAAGTCAATAAACGAAAACTCAGCTTCGTCCAAAAAAAAAAAAAAAAAAAAAACGGTCTTCGTTTTTTGTTTTTATTTTTTATCAAATCAGACAAAATCCGGCTTGCTGTGCTACAGACTAACAAGTGGTTTGAAGTTTAAGATATACATCACGTGAGCAAGTCGGTGAAACGAACACCCCCTAAACTCAACTTTATATAAAGAAAACTGAGGTTTACGGGGGTATAAATTATTTTCCTTATTTCTGCTCCAAGACATAGGTTGTGAGTACTCGTTAGAACCGGTTAGAACCAGTAAAAATAGTAAAAACTGATATCACGGATTTTCATCAGAAAATTAGCCATTTTCGAGGTGTGAAAAAAATGCACTTGTCGCACGGGTGATATCGTAATGGAAATTGGAGATATTGTACCACCAAATCAGGGAATACAAAGATGAATATCAGGCTGTGAGGACGCGCAGACTGGTCTTCACATTTGTTGTTCGCAAATGCCATAAAAAGGAGTGAGGGCAATGGTCAGGAATCGATATATTTAACCCAGAGCTCCCATCAGAGACACTGAATGGAAAGAAGCACACACATCAAACAACCAAACCCTAATGGAAACTTCAACAGCAGAAAGCCAAAAGGTTTCTCAAGCCACGCCTCAGTTAAACAATAGCTAAACCATGGGTTAACTTTCAGATTTGACAATTATACCACAATGAGTTCTTATTTTAGCCGCAAGTGCAGCTGTACTTTGCACTAAAAGTATTGTTGCCCTCAAAACGACTGGAATAATTTCATCTTGGAGGATAACATAACCAAGCACAATCAAGCTCTTTCCAACTGTCACGTTAACATGCCCGCCCTGTAATCAATATCTATGTAAACACAAGTTTATATAGTGGAAATAAATTTCGCAAAGGTGTACATTATTGATTTTTAAGTTTGTTCAAAATCTTGCTCGAAAACATACATTTTGTAGATTGAGGATTCTCGTTGGAACCGATTAAATGAGACAGTTCATACGAGCACCACAATCTATGATTGCAGTAGAATAATTTGTGATTCGTCGTTGGAACCTGAGGCGGTTCAAAAGAGCACACACAGTCCATGTATAGAGCATAAGTAAGGTAAATATCAAACATTTTTATCTGAAAATACTAACGCTATGGAAAACCACATGGTAGCACATGGATATATCATCGTAATGATATAAAAAACAGACAAAGAGAATATCAGTCTCCAATGCAGACAATGCAATCCAAAGTAGAAATGAAGACAATTATCAGGAATTGATACAACTACTACCCCCCCCCCCCCCCACACACACCAATCGTGTAATGAACCAAACCTGGAGGTTAAAGGATTTGATGATTTGAGATTAAACGTCCCCTTAAACACAATATGGTTAAACACAATATGGGTCATTTTGGAGACGTTGCTTCCAGTTTTAGGGAACTTTTACCCGACGTTGAGACGAAATGACATCTCAAGCCATGCCGCCCAATGAAACAAATAGGGAAGGAATGGACAGTCCCACACGCACCACTTTGGTCTGGCATAGACCCTCCAAGTGGCTCGCCAGTACGCATGTACGGTCGGTTTTAGCTATGCGAGGAAATACCATGCAGCCCAATCTATTTCTGCAAGCAGTAAGATATGAAAACATCCACTGCAGACAAAGCAATCTTAACCCGTATTTAGTCGGAAACGAGGTTTTATCGAGTTTCCGTCATTATTAGCTCACCTGAGCTGATGTGAAGTATTTGTATGCCAATGCTCCGGCGTCCACCGTCCGTTATCCGTTCACAGTTTCAAATCAACATATCTCTGATACCCCATGGCCAATTCAAATTTCATAATGATCATTATCAGGTACGGGGAAAGGCTGCATACGATCTTTGGGGCAGGTCGTATTGGAATTCTGATTGCCATGGCAACACATATCTCCCATAGTCCTATACTGGAAAAAACCTTCAAAAATCTACTTCTCTGAAACTATAAGGCCCAGAGGTTAAATACTTTGTATGCGGCAACGTTAAGTAATCACCTACAAAAGGCCTGCCAATCATGCCCCTGGAGTCCAAATTGCCCACGCCTTGTGGCTCATTAGCTCCCATAGACTAATAATGGGAAATACCTAAAACATCTTCTCTTAATCCACAAGACCCAAAGCTTAGATATTAAAAGTGTAGCAACGTCAAGTGGTCAACTACAAAAATCCTGCCAACTATGCCCCATGGGGGTCCAAGTTGGCCGCGCCCGGGACTCATTAGCTCTCATAGACTTACAATTGGAAAGCAACTTCACAACTCTTCTTCTCTGAAACCATAAGGCCCAGAGCTTAGATATCTATATGAAGCAACATTAAGTGGTCACCTACACAAATCCTGCCAACCATGCCCCTGGGGTCTAAATAAGCCACGCCCCGTGGCTCATTATCTCCCATAGAATTATAATGGGAAACATTCAAAACTCTTCTTCTCTGAAATCAAAATTCCCAGAGCTTAGATATTTAGTATGAAGCAACATCAACGTGTCACCTATATAAATCCTGCCAACCATTTCCCTAGGGTCCAAAATGGCCAAGCCCCGGGGCCCATTATCTTCCATAAACTTAAAATGGGAAACACTTCAAATATCTTCTTCTCCTAAATCACAAGAACCAGAGCTTAGATATTTAGTATGATGCAATGTCAGGTAGTCACCTACATTACTCCTGCTAGTCATGTCGCTTGGGTCAAAATTGGCCGCACCCTGGTGATCATTATCTGTCATAGACTTATACTGAAAAAAAGCTTCAAATCTCTTTTCTCTGAAACCACAAGGCCAAAAGAGCAATGTGAAGTGGTCACCTACACAAATCTTGCCAGTCATGCCCCTTGTGTCTAAACTGGCCACACCCCGTGGCTCGTTAGCTCGAATAAAATTAAAATGAAACAAAACATCTTCTCTGATACTGCAAGGCCAAGGGTTAAGATATTAAGCATGAAGCAACATCAACTGGTCACCTACAAAAATCCTACCAATCATGTCTCTGGGATTTAAATTGGCCACGCTCCGTGGCTCGTTAGCTCCCAAAATGTCTTAAAATGGGGAAAACACTTCAAACATCTTCTTCTCTGAAACCACAAGGCCCACAGCTTAGATATTAAGCGGGAAGCTGCGTGAAACAACGTGAAGTGGTCCCTTACAAAAAAAAAAATCCTGCCAACCATGCCCCTTAGGTCCAGTTTGGCTACGCCCCTGGGCTCAATAGCTTCGATAAACTTAAAATGGGGAAAACTTCTCTGAAACCATAATCCCCAGAGGTTAGATATTTTGTGTGAAGCAACGTAAAGTGGTCACCTACATAAAACCTACAAACCATGCCTCTAAGGTCCAAACTGGCCACGCCCGTGGCTCATTAGCTCCCACAGACTTATAATGGAAAAATACTTAAAACATCTTCTCCGAAACCATAAGGTCCAGAGGTTAGATATTTAGTATGAAGCAATGTTAAGTGGTTACCTACATAAATCCTGCCAATCATGTCCCTAGGGTCCAAACTGGCCACGCCCCGGGGCTCTTTAGGTCCAATGGACATTTAATTGAAAAAAAAAAAAACTTCAGAAATCTACTTTGAAACCGTAAGACACAGAGCTTAGATATTTAGTATGAAGCAATGTTAAGTGGTAACCCACATAATCCTGCCAACCATGCTCCTTGTGTCCGAATTGGCCACGCTCGGGGCTCAGTAGCTTCCATAGACTTAAATGGGAAAATCGTCAAAAATCTTCTTCTCCGAAACCATAAAGTCAAGAGCTTTGATATTTAGTATGAAGCAACGTAAAGTGGTCACCTAAATAAATCCTGCCACCCATGCCCATTGGGTAAAACTGGCTACTCCACAGTGATTCCTTATCTCCCAACTCCTAACTTCAAACAATCTTTTTTTCTGAAACTATGAAACACACAGCAATTAAAATGTTCCTCGGGTGAGCGGCTTAGGATCATTGAGCCTCTTGTCCGTTTAATTTAGGGTTAGGATCGGAGATAGATCGCATTGCTCATTTCATTGTTTTGTTGTTTCAGAAACAGATCAGAGCTAGCAGTGAATTACCGAGTAATAACTCACAGTCTGAAGGTCATTAAAGTAGATCAAATCGCGAGCGCGTAGCACGAGTGATTTGATCTACTTGCAACTGATCGACAAACTGTGATTTATTACTCATTAATTCGCCGTTAGAGCTGATCTACATGTATTTCGATTCAACCACATTAAAATGGACAATAATAATGTTGTTTCCTTCAAATTCTCTCAACACATCACGATAACAAGTCCGTGAAACGAAGACCCCCCTAAACCCCACTTTATATAGAGAAAAGTGGGGTTTATGGGGGTATACATTATCTGCCTTATTTTTGCTTTTACACATAGATTGTGGGTACTCGTTAGAACCGCCTCATTGAGGCGGTTCTAACGAGCACTCACAATCTATGTTGAAAGCAGAAATAATAAAGATGTTATCATTTTTACCTAATATTTATCACTTTCTGACACCATGTTGGACGCCATTTTTTCTTATGGACATGTTTTCCTAATGATTTCGCCATTGTAAGAGGAAATCTGGCCAAAGTTATTGGATCTACGAGTTACGTAAAAAAATGTTGGCTATTCTCGTCACTTTGTTCCGCCCTGTGATTTTTGTTTAAGAAATAGATCAGCTCTAACTGTGATTTGTTGAGTAATAAATCACAGTTTGGGGGTCAGTTGTAAAGTAGACAAATCACGAGCGCGTAGCGCGCGTGATTTGTCTACTTACAACTGACCGACAAACTGTGATTTATTACCCAACAAATCACTGGCTAGAGCTGATCTATTTCGATTCTAACACGCTGAAAATCGGCAATAATGTTGTTGTTTCCTTCAAAATCTCACAACTTTTCGCCATTGTTAGAAGAAATCCCGCTAAAATTATCGACTGAAGCACATGCATTTATACCCTTTTCTAACGTTTTCAATGCGAAAAAATGACGTTACACCGTCTAACGTCAAGTAAATCGACAAGTGACGTCATAAATTTGAAGATTTTAATGACTTCACACGTCACGCTCTTCCGAGCTGTGATTTGTTGCAGAATAAAACACAGTTATTTTGCATTGCCTATATAGGCGCGCTGTGTTAGAATTCAGAATAAATCCTGCCCTTGCTTATATAGGCGCTCCATGATAGCAATGATTTTAAACAGAACATTTTATCGTTGTTGTTCATGTTGTTTTCTTTGATTTTATGTATTATAATGAGCTTCTCCGATTGCCACTCAGTGTTTTCCGCGCGGAAGCACATATTCGTATCAAACAAACTTATGCTTCGGTGACATCTTTACAATACCGTATTGATCAGTTGAAAAAGTCAGTCATTTTTATCTTAAACTAAAGAATAGAAGTGAAGGCAATGATCAGGAAGCGATACAATAAACCCACAGCTCCCATCTGAGACACCAAAGGGAAAGAAACACAAACATGAAGTAACAGACCCTAATGGAAACATCAATAGCGGAAAGCCAAAAGGACAGTTACTTTCCCACAGCATGGCCAATTGTCTAGCCAAAACAAAATAATATAAGCGATACAAATACTCAAAGACAACCAATAACAAAAACAAACCACGACAGAAGAATCGCCTTGGAACGGTCAGTGAAACGAATTCCGGCTTGATTTGATTTTACGTGGCCAAAATTCTCGCTCTTACTTCCGTCGGGATTTAGACAAATAATATTTTCAGTCCGCACATCTCCGTGAACACACACAAAAAAAGCAAACAACCACAGAGATGAAACAACCGTGATGATTCGACAGCAAAATACCACTGAAATGCCGGAGCAAAAGAAAACCAACAGATAAACACCGATGGGCCCAACCAGAGACAGAGCATCAGGCACCAACCAACATTACATTGAATTAGATCTCTTTAATTCTTAGTAAAATAGAAGTGGCAATGATCAGAACTCGATACAACCAACCCACCGCTCCCATCAGAGACACCAAAGGGAAAGAAACATAAACACGAAACAACAGACCCTAATGGAAACGCCAATATCGGAAAGCAAAAAGGACAGTTACTTTCCCACAAACAGGCCAATATGCTATCCAAAATAAAATAATATAAGCGGCACCAAACACCCAAAGACAAACCATAACAAAATAAACCGCGGCAGAAGAACCGCCTTGGAACGGTCAGTGGAAACGAATTCCACTGGTGGGGGGGCTTAAATCGATTTTACTTGGCCTACTTCCGTCGCGATTAAGACAAATAATTTGTTCAGTCTGCATGAAGGCCTCCTAACTCATCAGTGCAACATCTCCGTGAACACAAAATTCAAACAACCACAGAGATGAAACAAGGGTGAGGACTCGACAGCAAGAAACACTGAAATGCTGGAGCAAAAGAAAACAAACAGTTAGAGTCCGATGGGCCCGACCAGAGTTAGAGCATCAGGTACCAACCAACATAAGCCTTTACGCTGGAACCTTCATAGAATCTGAGGTCTGACCCCTCAATTAAAGAGGGAAGCAAAGTTTTCAACCGTGATTGGGTTAACTACCATGCATGCAGTCTGTCGTATAACATTTATGTTGTACCAAATCATTTTATATCGAAGAATGTTTTTTTACGAAATTGGATGCTGAAGTCATTGCGGTTAAATATTTTTCTGAAATTTATATACTAAATCACCATAAAATTCGGGTTCCGATAGACCTTGTTGCAGAAGAGATTTAAGTCCAATATTGAATTTTGAAGCCTTTACGCTGGAACCGTCATAGAATCTGAGGCCTGACTCACCGGCGTGCAATTCAAGAAGGTGGCAAAGTTGTCAACCGTGATTGGGTTAACTATCATGCATGCAGTCTGTCGTATAACATTTATATTGTACCCAATATTTTTATTTCGAAGAATGATTTTACGAAACCGGGCGCTGAAATCATTGCGGTTATACATTTTTCTGAATTTATATACAAAGTCACCATAAAATTCGGGTTCCGATAGACCCTGTTGCAGAAGAGATTTAAGTCCAATATTGAATTTGGAAACTAAATCAGATTGACATCTATAAAACTTTGAAAAGTTTTTGTGTAGTGTTACGAGTGTTGAAGTCAGTTAAATGACTACACACACCGGCAAATCGAATTTACACCTATAGAATGGCACACGAGGACCATCAACATCCAAAAAAAAAAAAATTACAATCTCAAAATTAAAATCATCGCGTTTATCATAAATTTTGCAAGAAACAGTACCATCTACAATAGATAGATGTAAATCCAAAAAAAAAAAAAAAAAAAAAAAGTACGGAATCTCGGTATCAGAAGATTTTGCTTTATTTAACTGACGTTCTGGGTGGGGGGAGGGGGGGTGTAAAATTTGACTGATCAAGTCATCGAAATATGTATTGTCAATATTTAATAAATCATCCAAATATCTAGAAGTCGAGCTAAAAGGTTCACTGATTTCAGATTGGTTTTCAGCAGAAAGGGATATATCAAATCGGACATTTTGACAACAGAAAAAACGTCTGTATGCTACCGGTCTCAGATTTTCAGGAAAGTTTTACAAAATGTTCAACCCATATATGTATTCCTAAAAAAGAGCACGAGTTTCTCCAAAACGTTGGGTTCGCTGGGTGCACGGTCTCGTCGGAAGGATCGTGTTTGCCGTCATTGCTCTAAATCTGACATCTGTCTTATGAAAACTTGATGATATGTGGTCTTTTCCTTTTTATCATTACGAAAACACGCCTATACGAATACATTGTAAATTTTAACGCCGAAAAAATGAAAAGTTTAAGATGGAATATTGTGATATTTTTCTTATTTCTGCTCAAAATATTGATTGTGGGTAGACGTTAGAACCGCCTCATGAGGCGATTCTAACGAGTATCCACAATGTATATTTTAGAGCAGAAGTAAGCGCTCAAAATATAGATTGTGGATACACGTTAGAACCGCCTCATCGAGATGGTTCTAATGAGTACCCACAATCTTTATTTTAGAGCAGACATAAGAAAATAAGGTTTACCCCTATACACCTCTGTTTTGCCATATAAATGTGGGGTCCGGGGGGGGGGGGGGGGGGGGGGGATCAAAATTATATAGGCGTGTTTTCGTGATGTGCTTCAAACTAGCATACACAATGTAAGTTTTCAGCAAATATTAAGGAAATAGTATATATCCTTATAAACCCCACTTTTCTGTATATAAAGTGGGATGTACAAGGGTGCTCAATACTCGGACTTGCTAAGGTGATGCTACATGAATAATAATTTCTTGCACATCAGACAAGGAAATCCGTGATTTTACCCTGGGATAGAAATTTATGTTCTGACCCTGGTGTTCCGACCCCAAATCGAATATAATCGCGTGTTTGATAAATGCACTGGTTGATTACAACCTCATGCGCGGCGTCGTCATGCGTGACGTCACTAAACATTTCTGTTGTGTCATCACAAAATGGCGGACGTCGGTAACCGAAGTGACAGCAGCATTAAAAATTCGCAATAGAAATGGAAGGTATGTAAGAAAAAGAATCCTATATGGGTGTGAGGGGTGGATAGAAAAATCCGTCCCTCGGGATCACTGTCCGGCATCACTCGGCAAGCCTCGTGATGCCGGACAGTGTCCCTCGGGACGGATTTTTCAATCCACCCCTCACACCCATATAAGATTCTTATAATACACATTAAGATAACACACCCGTGTTACATTGTGCATATTTAAACCTCCAAAATGATCATTTTTCCGATAATTTCCTTTATATTTGTCTTATTTATACTCCAAACATAGGTTATGGTGCTCGTTAGAACCGCATTATTCCAACGAGTACCCACAACCTATGTCTTGGAGCAGATATAAGAAAAATAAAGTGTACCCCTGTAAACCCAGTTTTCACTATATAAAGTGGGGGCATAGAGTGGTGTTCATTACACGGACTAGTTTACGTGATGAGAATTTCAATATTTCCATACCACTGTCCTTCTTGAGACACTTTGTGTTGTTTAAAATACTGACACTAGATTTTTATCACATCTAAGGGGAATAACTGGCATTCACGGAAGACAATTCTTCAAAAATAGTTTCGTCTCTATTGTCAATCGCAATACCCAATTTAAAGAAATAAAATGTTCCTGATGAGCCAAGTCTTTTATCAAAACTAGATCCCTTTGTCGGCGGGAACCAGCTGATTAGAAAGAAAAGGGGAATTCCTTGAAGTTGTTTCCCTTGTGCAAAATGAGGGATATTATATGGGCCGCGTCAAGCGATTTTGGTACTTATCGCCTATGCGAGCAGCGAAGGTTCAGGCGAGCCTGCGCATCCGCGCAGTCTCGCCAGAACCTTCGCCGCTCGCACATACAAGCATTGAATCAAGAGGAACCTTCAGACAGAAAGCCATATCCCTGGCCCCTCTGAATGGCTGAGCATGCGCAGTTAAAGTTTGTCATTACGGAATGCTCGAAGACCCAAATTCGCTTGGCGGGGCTCATATGTCTTTTTCCCCCTATATCAAATTACTTTCGTGTGTCAATGTCCATCGAATTCCTGTACAAACGAAATACGAGCCATGAACTAGATATAAAAATAAACATTGAAATTAGGTTGCACGTACAGCTTTACGAGTATCACGTTTCTTTCTTTCTTTCTTTCCACGATAACCGTTTCAGCTTTATTTGTTTGATTGTTTTTTTTTCTTTATTTCTATGTCGAAAATCACCGACAGTGAGCTAGGGACACCCACAATCAACAATCTTATTTTGTGGCAATCTCAGCAAAGTTCGGTAAATAGTCTGCCGGTAGCTCTTGTTAAATTGTCGCCATATCCATATTGGGTATATCTGACTGCACTAGTCTGGATGACAATAGACCTGAAGACAGTGAGCAGGAATAGGTACAATTTCCGCACACCTCCAATTCAAGGCACCAAAAGAAAAGTGGCTCCGCCCATCAATGCTTGAAGAAATAGATGAGCTACATGGTGCTTCCACACAGAGCTGAAATCGACCGCACACAAATACTGGTAAACCGCTTAGAGGATCTAAATATGTTCTAGAAAAGGTGATCCTTTGGAGCCTAGAAATGGTCATCCTTTCTAAGCCTGCCCAGGCAAAGTGGTGCGTCCATGCCAAGCCTTATAAACTTTATTGATTTCACTGGGTGACAGAGCTTGAGATGTCATTTCATCAGTCATGCAAGCAAGCACATATAAATTTGTCCCCCCTTAAACCACACTTTTTTAGGAAAACTGGGATTTGCAGGGGTAAATTGTGGGTACTCGTGCTAATCGCCTAACCGAGGTTGTTCTAACGAGTATCCTTAATCTATGTTTTGAGTAGAAATAAAACAGATTATGAAAATTTTCGCTAATTTTGGTGGTTAAATTTACAATGTATTTGTATAGGCGTGTAAACTTAACCGCTGAAAAAACGAAAATTTTAAGATGAAAAATTGTGATATATTTCTTTTTGTTGCTCCAAATATAAATTATGGATACTCGTAAGAACGGCCTCATCAAGGCGGTTCTAACGAGTACCCACAATTTATATTTTTAAATGGTTTTTGGTCTCTTATTCCTTTATTAAATGGATTATATGGAATAAACCTTCGCAGATGTATAGATCATCAAAGGAAGCAAGTTTAGGATTGTTAACGGGCAACATGTGTTAATACTTGACAGAGTTATAGCCGTTAAGAATTCCCATTACGAAAACACGGCTATACAAATACAGTGTAACCTTGTTTGCAGAAAAAATGAAAATTTTAAGATGAAAAATGGCATCACAAATACACGTCTATTTAACTTTGACCCCCTTGAACCCCACTTTTATATAGTAAAACTGGGGTTTCAAGGTGTAAACCTTATTTTTCTTATTTCTGCTCAAAAGATAGATTGTGGGTACTCGTTAGAACCGCCTCATCGAGGCGGTACTAACGAGTACCCACAATCTTTTTTTAGAGCATGCTCATTAGAGTTTTTATGCATTAATTTCTTTTAAAACTATTTAAAATGTAATGTATGTTCATCTAATAAGGTAATATTGATAAGAACAATAAGGTGAGTACATTAAGCAAGCATTTTTACCTTAATACTTACAGAAATTTTCTGAAATTAATGGAATTTATCTTCTTTTGAATGTGTTTATAAACATTGAACTGTAAATAACCCATTAATGCCAAGCGCTTCACTTTCAGTCGGAAGAATTGTCGTCTGCCCGCTGCATATATTTTGGCAAAGGCAGCAAAACCCCTGACCAGACTGTGCATGTGCTCAGGCTGATTTCTGTCATCTACTTTTCGCAAAACTAGTTCAATATTTCTTTGTGCCTTTTATGGAACGCTAGGCAAATTGGGGTAGTTATTTTTATATGTTGAATTTATTCATGGGGCTTTTCAAAATTGCAAGGTTTCGCAAGGGTGAAATGCAACTTCCTTACTACTGCTATAGCATTGATGAGATCGATATGTATTTGTTAAAACTGCCTTGTCGAGGCGATTCTAACGAGTATCCATATTATATAAATCTATGGTCTGAAAAGAAGGAATATTTAAGGTTTAGCGTTCCCGTCAACACTATAAAGGTCATTTTTGGAGACGTTGCTTCCAAGTTATGGGACTTTTACCTTCATCACAATCCCTGCCGTCCTATGAAACCAATGGAGTTTTTTTTAGAATGGATGGGCCGACTCGCACCGCTTTGCCTGGGCAGGCTTAGATTCTCTAAGCTGTTTACCAGTACTCGTATGCGGGTGGGTTTCAGCTCTTTTATGGCCCTGAAAAATTACATTAGTTTGCAAGACTTTCTAACGTAAGAACACACAGAGAAACTAATTGGGACTGAACTAACCACTTTTATATAGCTAGGCACATTTCCATGCAGAGTTCTGTCTACATAATTGTTTAAGATTTATTGGGTTGATTTGCAGGATTGTTTGCGTAACAGTAACAGCTTAGTTGGGGAAATATTGAGATAAAGCATTGTGAGTACCGGTGGGTTGATCGTCTCTGAGTGTAGGTTGGGAAAATATATCCTGAACTGAGAATTGATCTGTTCGTTGAACCATTAAATTCCAGTATTTAAAGCAAGCAGAGTAGGAGTAGACCTGATCAGGCACCGCGTTATGTGGCATCTGATCAGGTATACACTATTTACCAAAGCCCCCCCCCCCCCGCTGCACGAGCACGGCCCAGAATTTACTTTTTACACTGCGCTCTGACCTCTTAGGTGCTATAAACAACCAGTCCCTGGATTTTGTTAATTGTCAACAACAATAAACAGCAGGCGTGAAGTTTCTGTATTAGCGAATACCTCGTACACGAGCCCAGTGCAGATTTTCTTTGTGTCGATTGATAAGTCAATACCCCTTACATGAGCCCAGTCTAGATTACTCGTTTTACACAGCACTCTGATGACACAGGGAGAAGACTGAACACTGCTGCCTGGGTTTTGTTAATAGCCAGCGATAGTCACGCGGACAAAAACAACCAACAGAAGCACTGCTTTATAATGTAGATTGTGGGTACTCGTTAAATCGCTTCATTATAAGAAAAAAATTCAGTGAAAAAAATAAAATAAATGACGCTCTTGGTGTTGTACTGGAAGCATTTTCCTTCAAGATTTTCCAAATTACTAACTTATCATTTGTTAATGTGTTTATTTCCCTTCTGTATACGCTTATATCCAATCATCTCAACAGATTTATAATATAGTTCATTGATAATGCTTAGCCTCATATGCTCTGATATGTGCTGGAAAACTGAATAACAGTGATTTTAGTGCAATGTTTTTAAACAAAGTAATTTCTTCATTCTACCTGTTAATGCAGGCCCGTACGCAGGAGTGACAACCCCCACCCACCCCTCCTAATTTGGAAAATTATCTCACATCCATGGTTTATATGCATGGACTGTCGATCCGATTTTGAAAATTACCCGGAATTCGCGCCCTCCCCACGTTTTATAGGGTCTGTGTACGGACCTGAATCATGTTCTGAAATGAAAATGTTGCTGTATGTATGGCGAACAGTGCTGACCCTGATCAGACGCGATGTACTGTCTATCCGATCTGGGTCTATGCTGTATGTCTAATAACGATAACATCTTTAAAAGTTTTGCTCAAAAATATTCCTAGGTTCTAAGATATATTATAAGCAGAAGTGCGAAAAGTAACGTTATATTGTCTTTTTTTTTTTTCTTTTTTTTTTTTGTTCGGCTTAGCATACATTTGTGCAAACGTCCATTTCTTTCTTACAGTTTTAGTAATAGTATTTTCCGAAAGTCTATATTAAGATACTGTTTTTGTTTTCCTTTCATGACGTAGGCAGCCTGGCATTGGCCTGACCTATTTCGTTTGACCCTTAAATGCCAGTATTTAAGCATACAGTGTAGTCCTGAGCAGCCGGCTGAGCAGACGCCACATTCTGCGAAACCCAGCACACGATTCCTGACCAGACTCTATAGATAGCTCTGACTTGCATGTAACATCGACAAAAACAGCGCGACGTTTTCTATTTATAATGATAATATTGGTTTCCCCAAATCAGCGTTTGTCACGTGGGCAACAGCATTATTTTTGGATTTGCCTTTTAGTAACTTTGGGTCGATTGTTAAAAAAAAGAACGACCCCAAAACAGGTGTTGAATCTTTACATTTCTAATACAGGTTTACATTTCTAATACAGGTTCTTCTGTGGCGGTTTATTTATGGTGCTGTTTGTTACTTACTGTGTGTATCACTTGTGTCTTTTTATTTTGGATGGCCATATGGCCATTTTGTGGGAAAGTAACTGTCCTTATGGCCTTCCTTTGTTTAGGTTTCCATTATGGTCTGGTCGCTTAATGTTTGTATTTCTTTCCCTTTGGTGTCTTTGATGGGTGGAGTAAGTTAATTGTATCGATTCCTGATCTTTGTTTTGCTTCTACCTTAAAACTATGTTAAAACTATACAAATGCGATAAAAAAGTAAGAGTGCCATGTTTTAGAATTCGTCTTCTTTTCCTTATTCTCGATCCTTGGAGGTTCGCTAGAACCGCCTAAGTGAAGCCATTCTTATCTGTCTTTTTAGCAGAGTTACAATGCTAATCTTTATCTCTGCAATCCTGACTTTTTATTTAATATAAATCATTGCTTTCTCTTCTACTTAACAGCAATGTTCACTGCAAGGGTGTTAGTGTAATGCACGCACTATAAAAAATGAAAAGTCCGTGAAATGAACACTCCCTCAACCCCACTTTATATAGAGAAAACTGGGTAATTGGGGTACCCATTATTTTCTTATTTCTGCTCAAAGACATAGGTGGTGGGTAAGAATCGCCTAGCAGAGGTGGTCCTAACGAGTGCCCACAACCCATTTTTGCAGTATTAATAAGAAAAAAATATCAAGGATTTTCATCAGAAAAGAAGCCATTTTGGAGATGTGAAAGAATGCACTGTGTCGCACGGGTGTAGTATCGTAATGTTTTGAGGAAAAATACCCCTTGCACACTCCACATTTTCTCTCAATAAAGTAATGTTTGCAGGGGCGTATATAACTTTGACTTTGTAACGTGATGGGAATGTCAAGGAATAAACTTTTTGTGTTTAAGAAAAATACACGGTCTGCATAAAACGGATCAGAAAAAGCAGAATGCAGTAAAATTTCATTCCTTTATTATAAGCTGCATTTATTACAATGCTTTACATATTAGGTGAAAGCAGATTCATGTAGGTATTTGGTTTCTTATCCCTGTCGGTGTTGCAGAGTAATTTTCTATAAATGAACGAAGAGAATCCATCGGTCTGCTTTACAATTCTGTGATGTATATTCATTGACCCACAGTAGCGCTCGGACAAATCACGTGATCTGCCAGCCACTATAATCGTCCCTTTTTAAAATAGAAGTCTGTGTAGCTGTCTTCTTCTTTGGGTAAATAAAACATGTAACTGTGTGTAAAACTTTAGGTAAAAACATGTAACTAAGACTTCTAACCCGAGACGCCGTTCTACGCGTTTGGTAAAACATGAAACAAAATCTTCGGATTTAAGACGTCTGTATATATAGTAAATACATGGTTAGTGTCTTTAATAATAAAATATAATCGGTGAGCCTTAGACAATTTTATAGGGGCGAGCTTTAGCGAGCCCCTAGAAAATTGTCGCGGCGAACCGATTATATTTTATTATTAAAGACACTAATCATGTATTTAGTTTATACCGCAATTAAAAAATCAAGGGGTTTTGCAATAATTTAGCAAATTTAAGCAAAAAAAAAAAAAAAAAAAAAGACAGCAGACAGTGTGGCATGTTAAACGACATTCAATGCCATGGCGCGCACATGTAGTATAACGTGACGTCAACGAGTGCAAAGTTTCTGACGTCACCACGACACAAAGACGTAGGAAACAACATGGACGCTCGGATAAAAGTTTCTCAGCGCTTTACATTCTGTAAGAAAATCTGCAAATAAGTAGTTTATTTTAGCTTTAGAAATTATTTTCGAGGTTGAGACTCAATTGCAGTAGCAGTGCGCACTTATTCCGACGGGCCATTCAAACCAGGAAAGGCCGAGAAGGTAAGAATTTAGCTGAAATTTCTGAAAATCGGTTCAAATAAAAATTGCAAAGATTTTAACTTGCAGTTTCGTTGTTTTCCCATGTATAAAAGGTTGCATGTTATTGTTTACACTTGTAAATTAGTGACCTGAAAAGTAGGTCCGGTCTATTAACGGTCACTAGACGTATTATAGGTCAGTGGAAGGTATTATAGGTCACTACCGATTATAGCGTGCAGTTATTCGACCCCCTTTACTAGGTTACTAGAATGCCTGATTGCGGTATAAATATATATACATACAGACGTCTCAAATCCGAAGATTTTGTTTTATGATATTAGTATTCTAGTATTGATATTGTAACAATGTGATTATTATTGCTTGATAAGAGTACCAATAAGCTATTCTAAAAAGCTTTGCTTTTCTTTTAATTGCAGACAATTAAAATTCTTTAGACAACAAATAGTTTCAATATTTTTTTATTTATATATTTTTTCTACATATTAATTGCTGGTGAATTGATTATCTTATGTGTTTTAAAAATAATCCAAAACCCAGAGTTTAGAAAAATTGCCAGCCCACGTATTGGATTCCTTTTTTGAAGGAAGCCAACTTGTTTAGTTAACTGGCTTTGGTTTATCTGCTTTTTAGCTCACCAGAGCTGAAGGCTCCGGGGGAGCTTATAGGATGGACATTGTCCGTCGTCGTCGTCTGCGTCTGCGTCGTCGTCGTCGTTAACACTTTCAAACGACATCTCCTCTGAAGCCACTGGGCCGATTGGGCCCAAATTTTATCTGTAGCATCCCTGGGCTGGGGCATTGAAAGTTTGTGTTTTTATCAAAATCGGCTCATTAGTTTGGTTGCTATGGCAACTTGTAGTTTCCATAGACTTATAATGGGGAAAATTGAAAAATGGCATTTACTGCCAAGCCTCTGCAGATATTTTGACAAAACTTTCATAGAAATGTTCCTTAGGCAATCTACAATCTTCCTTATGATTTTAGGCCTTCTGCCCATTTTTATTGGTTGCCATGGAAACGAAAATGCAAAAATAGACAAAAATACTTAAAAAGTCATCACCTCAGAAACCGTATGCCCTAGGAGGCTGAGACTTTATGAAAATATTCACCATATTTGCCTTTACAGGTTTTGTGTTTTTTTTTAAGAAATTTGGCCTTTCAGTTTTGTTGCTATGGCAACTTAGAGTTTCCATTGACTTATAATGGGGAAAAATGAAAAATGGCATTTACTGCCAAGTCATTGCAGATATTTTTACAAAACTTACATAAACATGTTCCTTGAGAAAACTTCTCTCGGCTATATGCTTTTATGTCAACCTGGGGGTCCCCTAGGTTGTGCCGGGGCCTTGCCCCGCTCCCTCCACTTCATAAAATGCCTTATATCTCAGAAACCTTACAGATCCCAACCCTTAAACCATATATATTCTTGTTCCTTATGATATGATGCATTAAGTGACACCAACCTGGGTCCCCCCGGGATGTGCCGGGGACATGCCCTGCCCCCTCTATTTCATAAAATGACATTTATCTCAGAAACCATTCAGATCCCCACCCCTAAACTATATATATTCTTGTTCCTTATGCTAAGATGCATTACGTGATACCAACCTGTGGGTCCCCAAGGGACATGCCCCTCCCCATCCACTTCATAAAATGCCATTTATCTCAGAAACCATTGAGATCCCCACCCCTAAACCATATATATTCTTGTTCCTTTTGATAAGATGGACTCAGTGACACCAACCTGGGGATCCCCCGGGATGTGCTGGGACCATGCCCCACCCCCTCCACTTCATAAAAGGCCCAGTATCCCAGTAACCTTACAGATCCCCACCCCTAAACCATATATATTCTCGTTCATTATGATAAGACGCATTCAGTGACACCAACCTGGGGGTCCCCAGGGATGTTCTGGGGCCATGCCCCACCCCCTCCATTTCATAATATCACAATATCTTGGAAACCTTACAGATCCCCACCCCTAAACCATATATATGCTTGTTCCTTATGACAAGACACATTCATTGACACCAACCTGGGGGTCTCCCAGGGCCTTGCCCCACCCCTGCAAATCAGAAAAGGCCTTATATCTCAGAAACTGGTCAGAGCCCACCCCTAAACCATATATATTCATCTTCCTTATGATAAGAGGCATTCAGTGACACCAGCTTGTGAGTCCCTGGGGCATGCCCGGGCCATGCCCCACCGCTTGACTTCATTAAAAGCTATATATCTCAGAAATCGTTCAGCTCCCCAACCCCTACACCATATATATTCTTGTTCCTTATGATGATACTCTTTCAATCACACCAGCCTGGGGGTCTCTTTGTGATGAGGCAATGTGCCCCGCACTTCCACTTTATAAAAGGCTTTATATTTCAGAAACCATTCAAATCCCGACCCCATAATTATATATGTTCTTGTACCTTATTATTAGCACACCTACTGTATGGGTGTCGGCAGGGGCCTTTCCACTTCATAAAAGGGCCTCATATCTCGGAAACTGTTCAGATTTCCACCCCTAAACCATATATATACTTGGTCCTTATGATAAGACACGTTTAGGGACAACAATCTTGGGCTTTCCTGGGATCGACAGGGCATGCTCCAACACTTCCACTGTTTAAGAGGCTTTAAATATCCAGCCATACAGATCCCCACTGCTAAACCATCCTAGTGTGATAAGACACATTAAGTGATACCAACCAGGGCTCCATTGGGTCCATGCCCCACCCCTCTACTTCATGAAAGGCCTAATGTTTCATATACTGAATCCACATGGGTGCTCAATTTGATATGGGGGTTCTCTTGGCAGATTAAAATGATATCATGTTAAAATACATGGCTGCAATTGGGCAGTGCCCACCTGAGCTCTGGTGAGCATAGTGGCCCATGGGCCTCTTGTTTTGTTTTCGCCTGTAGTTTCTGTACAAGAGATAACGAAAATTATTGGAAAAACATGGAAGATTAGTACTACTTGTAGTACTAAATGTGTTACCCTCTATAAATAAGATCGATTATTATTATTATTATTATTATTATTATTATTATTGTCACAGAGTTGTGAAGGCTTTTGGAAACTGGGTGTACTATCTGTAAGGTTTTCTGCTCTAGAAACACCTGATGATGCATGCTATTGTCCTGCAGTGGTGGGGTATCATGCAGTGCCATAGATGCTTTTATTTACCGGGGGTTGGGACGGCTTAAATCGGTATCACTTGGCCATAATCCTTGCCTTTGGCTATGTCGTGGTTTCGACAAATAATGTGTTCAGTCCACATGAAGAATTTCTGACCCGAAAATGAATGTCGAGGCTACAAAGAGGACAAATAAGTGCATTTTGCCCAGGAATGCAAGGGAAAAGCAAATAGTTTATCATCACACCGGCAAGTTTAAGCCTGCTCGGTATACTTAAACGTTACTAATTTGGTTTCTTCATAGGTCATATCGAGCCCATTATGATAACACATCCGTGTGATATAGTGCATTTTTTTCATAACTCAAAAAGGTATTTTTTGTGATGAAAATTTGTGACATTTTTCTTATTTATACTCATAACATAGGTTTTGGGTGCTCGTTAGAACCGCCTCATTGAGGCGGTTCTAACGAGTACCCACAACCTATGTCTTGGGGCAGAAATAAGGAAAATTATGTTTACCCCCGTAAACCCCAGTTTTCTCTATATAAAGTAGGGTTTAGGGGGCTCTTTATTTCACGGACTTGTTAACGTGATGCGGTAAGTTTACCTTATCACCTACTCACTGGGAAATTGATGAGTACGAATCTCGCACCACTTGTGTTGGTTTGTCATTGTTCTGTTATGAAAAAGATTTCATGATGTCCCTTTCTGTAGAAAAGCGATCCGAAGTTCGGTTGTTTGTTTGTTTGATTTGAGGTTAACGTCCCCGTCGACACTGTTTAGGTCATTTTGGAGAAGTTGTTTCCTGAAGTTATTGAAGCCTTCAGTTCGACGCCTAGATATTTGGATGGTTTATTTTATATTGACAATACCTACTTCGATGGTTTGATCAGTCAAATTTACCCTTCAGATGTTCAAATGAAAAACCTAATTCTTTTGATACCAAAGCCCCGTGTTTGATTTACATTGGTTAGTTTCATGCACAAATGCGATAAATGATAAACGCGATAATTTTGATTTTGGGATTGAAACTTTTCCTTTTTTGGACGGTGATATTCCTCGTGCAGCATCCCACGGTGTTTATATATCGCATTTAATTCGGTTCGCCAGACTGTCTAGTAATGTAAATGACTTCAACATACGAAACAGATTAAAAACAGCTAAACGTCTTAACTGAGTCTAACTGTTGGTTTTCTTTTGCTCCAGCATTTCCGTTATTTCTTGCTGTCGAATTCTCACCTTTGTTTCATCTCTGTGGTCGTTTGATTGTTGTATTCTCGGAGATGTTGCTATGATGGGCTAGGAAGCCTTTATGCGGACTGAAGTAAGGCCGAGGATTTCGTTAAATCGATTGTTGGTGTCTCTGATGGGAGCTGGGTGTTAATTGTATCGATTCCTGAACATTGCCTTGACCGGATTTCATAATGCCAATGAATGTACTTTATACTTTATCAGGCTGATTTCCTTACCAATATAGGAGAGTGTTTAAAATAACAATCAAACAAATAAAAAGAACCTAGCCCCAAAAGGCGCAAGGGTTAAAACTATTCACTCATTGTATCGTGCGCTTGCATACAAAACGCGGAGCCTACACCTTTTGTTTTACCACTTTAGCCTTCACGTACGTGATCACAGTAGCCTTAACGGACTGAACAAATTATTTGTCTAAACCACGACCGTCCTATGTAGCTGATCTCCATAGTGCGGAAATGGGTTGGATAGTCTTACTACACAGTAGGGCATCAGAGTGGCCAGCGTAGGTAGATTTAAAAACAAAATTCTCGTGCGTCGATTCGATGGGACTACTTCCGATTTTGATGCTCCCATTCGACTTACTATTTTCACATAAAATTACGTGATTGTCGTTTATTTTTTAGCTTTGACAAAGATAAAAGCGATATATATAAATATTGCTGTATTCAATATAAAGACTAAAACCTAAATTAGCATTTTGGTGTGGGCAGACCAAGGGTTTGAAAATGGCGAATTTTCAACCATGTCGGTACCATCGGGGAAAACAAAAATAAACTATTATAATATTCCTCGCGATTATTCTCATCTATATCATCAATTCCGGCATATATTAATCTGTTCACCTTGAAATTTGTGCCAAAATCGGCGAGGGAGCATTTTTTGTGCCATTTTTTTCTACCCACTTCCGGTCGAAACGTGGGTACAAAACCATTTTTTCTTTCCAAAATGGCAGGTTTGGCTAAAAGTTTTAAGTGAAACTCACAGAATTCCCCTGTATTTGATAACAACGAATGAAAAGCGAGTTGAATACAAGTCTTGTGGTACCATACTCATCTTCTTCACTGAACAATCCACCTTTCAACCATGTTTGTTTATAATTTACATCAATAATTTTGTCAATACACTGAATGTACAGTTTATTTACACAAGCATGACACAGCTGTGTAGACAGTTTGGTGTGACGAAATCATATTAAATTACGTCATATTAAATTACGTCAGTAAATCTTATCGACTAAATCAAAGTCCGCATACTACTGTTTTTTTTTAACTGACAGATTGGTCTCTCTCGATCTCGATTTCTCTCTCTTGTCGTCATTTCTTTCGGTTCATGGTGCATTCCTTACGCGTATCTGTAAACTTTCATTTTGATTCTCTCTCTCTCTCTCTCTCTCTCTCTCTCTCTCTCTCTCTCTCTCTCTCTCTCTCTCTCTCTCTCTCTCTCTCTCTCTTGCATAAAGAGGGCCAACGTCGGGCCCGGACAGACACGTCGTATCGCTGTCGGCCCGACGTTGGTCCGACATACTCTGCTGGCTGCGACGTTGGTCCGACATGCTCTGCTGGCTGGGTCTCTCTCTCTCTCACACCAAGTATGGTTAGAGTACCAAAATAATTCAACTCATCAGACTGCACAGCATATTAAATAATGACCCCCCCCCCCCCCCCCCGTAGTCCTGAATCATGCGAGAAAAGAATGACTTGACAAGATATCGAAACGCGCATGCGTACACTTCGTAACTCCAAGCAGAATTGGCTCTCAGTTGAACAAGGATTTTCTTAATATACCACGCTCGCGACAACTCCCACTCAGTCCTTAAGACGGACTGATGTGTCCTTGACAAATGTGCGAAAAATAATCTTAATCTGGAGGGGAGCATCTTTTTGTGCCATTTTTCCCAACATGTGTATCAAAGTACTTTGACGTCAATAAATTGAGGGGCCATTCTTTCGCGGGGTCTGCTAAGTCGGTTTAAGCCTTCACACTCTCTACCCTTTTCTATAGACCTCAGAAAAGATCATTCTCATTAATTGCCCTTCATTTTTCTCCAATCTAGATCTCGTAACAAAATGTAATGGCCTATAAATTACCGGAAGTTCTTGTGATTTTCTTCCTTATTTTTTTTGACAAAATATAGTCCCAACCGGCGGAAGCAGATTGCGAATAGAATCATAGCAACGGCCTTAGATGCCGCCCTACTGACATGCCAAATTTGGTACATAGAAACTCGTCGAATGTTGTTTACAAAGCTCGGTAGGCTTAACCTACCTCGTATTCTAAATAACATTAGACTCAACGACGTACAATAACTATTATAACAAAACGACTATACTTTAGACACCATAGAAATAGTTTCGGGCAATTAGGCATAATCATCATTGACCCTTAGTTATTTCTAAAATTCCTCAACGGAATCCATGTCCAAAAAGACTAGAAACTATACTCTGCACGATGATGAAAGAAGGGATACATTTTACGACCGCCATGCATTTCCGTAACACCAGTTGTAGTGATGCTAGTTATGGTCTATAGAATGTTTTCCTTTAGAAGCAAGGAATACACAAAACCAACGACAATCGTTAAGTCTAGTCTGACCTAGAAAAACTTGGATACTTAACGATCGGACCTTGAGTACTGGTAAATTGCTTATAAGTTCCTAGCCTGCGCAGGAAAAGTGGTGCAAGTCATTCCGTCTCTTAAATCCCAGTGGTTTCTATGGGTAGGGCTTGAGATGCGAGCTGTGGGGCTTCCTCTCAGTTTGAGATTTCGGTCATCATCTCAGTTTTGGGTAAAAGTCCCACTAAATCGGAACCAGTCACCTAAAAATATTACCGGGGACGCATAACCATAATCCAAACAAAACAAACAGGAATTCATGAACGTCGTGAAAGTGAGACAAGGCTTCTTAATCTGCATTTTCTTTTTGTCGTCGCTTTTCCTGGGTTACATTTGTTTTGGTCGATTTTTGTCAATGGACCAAAAGTTTCTAAGCCCAGTAGCATAAACGCTGTGCACGCGACTGTGATTAATTTGTACGAAATCCAGGCCACGATTGTGATAACACATCAGTAAGAGACACGACATATAATGCCATATGTCCGAAAAGATATATTTTTTTTTTTTATGAAATGTGATGATGAATTTTTTATTTATTTGTGCACCAAACATTAGTTGTTGTGCTAGTTAGAACCGCCTCATTGAGGCGGTACTATCGAGTTCCCACAACTTATGTCTTGTAGCAGTAATAAAAAATAATTTATACCCCTGTAAACCTTATTTTTCTCGGGTTACAGTCTTACTGTTGGTTTTCTTTTGCTCCAGCATTTCTGTGGTTTCTTGCTGTCGAGTCCTCACCGTTGTCTCACCTCTGTGGTTCTTTGATTTTTGTGTTCACGGAGATGTTGCACTGATGAGTTAGGAGGCCTTCATGCGGATTGAACAAATTATTTGTCTAAATCTTGACGGAAGTAAGGGCGAGGATTGTGGCCACGTAAAATCGATTTAAGCCCCCCAGTGGAAATCATTCCACTGACCGTTCCAAGGCGGTTCTTCTGTGGCGGTTTATTTATGGTGTGTTTTGTTACTTACTGTGTGTATCGCTTGTGTCTTTGTATTTTGGATGGCCATATGGCCATTTTGTTGGAAAGTAACTGTCCTTATGGCCTTCATTTGTTTAGGTTTCCATTATGGTCAGGTCGCTTAATGTTTGTGTTTCTTTCCCTTTGGTGTCTTTGATGGGTGGAGTAAGTTAATTGTATCGATTCCTGATCTTTGTTTTACTTCTACTTTACAGAGGGGGTACAGAACTGTTTGTTACATGGACTTGTTTACGTGATTGGTTATTTATAGCCTCGCTATTCTTGTCGTGCATGACGTCAGAATGCTGAATAAAGAAATCTGTAAAACATTCACTGGGCTCATATGCATCCAATTTGTGTTTATTTTTCTCTCTTTGGCTCAAATCGTTGTCAATCGACCCAAAGTTATTAAGCACAGTAACTTTACGTTGATGATGTGCACATGACTATCATCGATATGCACGAATTCAAAGACTGTCGCTGTGTCATTAGAGTGCTATGTAAAGAAAGCATTCTGTGAAACAATTATTCCGCTACTGTGTTGGGACATTGACAAACAGTGTAGACCTTGATCAGACGCCGCAGAATGCGGCGTCTGATCAAGGTCTACACTGTTTGCATAAAAATACATGAATTTCAAGGTTTAGACTACAACGAAATAGTCTAATTCTTCGTTCAAGACGATTTTCCAATCTCAGGGACAATCGACCCACCAGTGCTGTCAGTGCTTCGACCATCGTTTCAATCGAAGTCATTAGCATCTATATATATTATTCTGTCTGTTGGTATGATGTCCCTGTCCCTGCGTAAGTTAAGCAGGCCATGTTCTGGATGCCTTTGGATTATATCCAGTGTTGTAAATTTCTGCGCTTCGTCGTATCTAAGGACAAGTTCTCTGTCACCCACTCTGCCAATATTGCCATGATGCTGAAGAAAAGAAGGCGGGACAAACGTCAGTAAGATTATAGGGTTAAGTATGTAGTGTGGTTCAACGGCCAAGTCAGTAACATTCACTGTTCCAAGACAGGCTTAGGAGGCATTCATGCGGACTGAAATTATTTGTCTGAATCGCGACACAAGTAAGGGCTAGGGCTGTGGCCACGTAAAATTGTAACGTAAATTTAAGCCCCCCCCCCCCTCCCACCCCCCACACACATCCAGTGGAATTCGTTTCACTGGCCGTTCCAAGGCGTTTCTTCTGTCGCGTTTTATTTTTGTTATGGTTTGTCTTTGAGTGTGTGTATCGCTTATAGTCTTTTGTTTTGGATAGACAATTGGCCATTTTGTGGGAAAGTAACTGTCCTCTTGGCTTTCCGCTATTGATGTTTCCATTAGGGTCTAGTTGTATCATGTTTGTATTTCTTTCCCTTTGGTGTCTCTGATGGAGCTGTAGGTATCGATTCCTGATCATTGCCTTCACTTCTATATAGGCCCTCTAAGCGGTTTATCAGTACTTAGTAAGATCGCCCCGACAGAACCTGACAACAGCCGGTGGGTCAATGGCCGAGTTCTCAAGCGGCCGTTCATGTCAAGCCGTCCACAGAAAAAAAAGGAAAGATAGAATAGAGTGAAAAAAAAACTAAACTTGACAGGCCCCACCCAATGCTGCACCTGGTGCAAGCACGACAGGCCCTTGTAGTAATGAAGCCACAGCATCAGAACGCACCGTCACTCAATGCTACACAGCACCTTCGCAACGACCAAACCCCCACGGTTATATGGTTAATGCACTAAGTACCAAGGAATCCCATTCAGGGGATATGATCATAAATATCACTGCTTAGATAAATATTTTGTGTCATAAACAGTAGTTTTAGTCATTGCCATGAGGCTTAATGAGATGCAACATTATATCATATCATCCGATGATGCCGATATCAGCACCACGGTTTAATCGAACATACCTTATCATTCAATATTTATACGTGCTGCAATACCACCATACCTACATCATCGACGACTAGTATTAGATCTGAATGCCTAATCACTAACCGCACCACTGCTGGCTACATGTAAAATATGTTCTATAAAAGGGTTGTATAGCAATAGCACTTCTGTCCAGCACGTATTTGAATAATTCCATACACCATGGACGATTAGTATTAGCATTGCATGGCTAATCACTAACAAGTGTACATGTAACCGCATCACTGCTGGCTACTTGTAGCATGCATAGCAATAGCACTGCTAAATTGAAAAATAGCATGTATAACTGCACGGCCGCCAATAGCATGTATAAATTCATCACTGCTGTGAGTCATATTGTCCAGTGCATATAAGCCTTCTGGTTTCATTGGGCGGCAGGGCTTTAGATATTATTTCACCTCAATGTCGGGTAAAAGTCCAACGAAACTGGAGGCAACGTCTCCAAAATGACCTAAATAGTGTTGACGGGGACGTTAAACCCAAATTCAAACAAACATACAAAATTATAATGCACTTGCATATGTAACGCGACGTCTGATTGGATAACGTCAAAAATTTGCGACAGTATATTCTGCGATATACTGTTGGAAACCCGACGTCATCACGTAACGTCGCTTTTCATTGGCTGACATTTGGTTTTACGCTGCTCACAGCGCTAGCCGTTTAGTGCAAAATAATACAGTTTTTAACAAAACAACCGTAGAAGTGCATTAGAATGGGGATAACTGTATTGCAAAATTGTGATCTGGGGAGGTAAATCGTCGGTTTTACGGTCGCAAATTACGTTTTACGGCTCCGCTGACGCGTCGCCGTAAAACGAAATTTCCGACCGTAAAACCTCCGATTTACCTCCCCAAATCACAATTTTGAAAACAGTTATCCCCTAATTCATCACTGCTGGCAACATTTGACATGCATAGCAATATCAATGCTGACTAACATGTATGACTGTTTAACTTGTACTACAATGTCGCTGCTGACTTACATGTATGACAACATCACTGCTGTCAAACATGTGTATTTCCCCAGTAAGCATTCTACATAAATCTACAGCGGGCCGTTAGCGGCCCGTCAGGGTAGCTGACGGGCCGCTAACGGCCCGCTGTAGATTTATGTAGAATGCTAGCAGGGTCAATACTGACTTACATGTGTACCTACACAATTCAAGAATAACATGATTGTGTAACTGCACAGCTGATCACTACCATGTAAAACTTAATTTCTGCTGGCTACATGTAAACGAATATGACTCCTACCACTGCTGTCTAGCCGACCCCGCCCATCGGGGCTTGAAGAAATACATAGGCTGCATGATGCTTCCACGCAGAGCTGAAACCGACCCGCACACGAGTACTGGTAAACCGCTTAGCGGATCTAAGCCTGCCCAGGAAAAGCGGTGCGAGTCGGCCCGTCCATGCTTATAAACCCAATTGGTTTCAATGGATGACAGGGCTTGAGATGTCATTTCATCTCAAGGTCGGTTAAAAGTCCCACAAAATTGGAATCAACGTCTCAAAAATGACCTTTACAGTGTTGACGGGGACGTTAAACTTAAAATCAAACAAAAAACAAACTGCTGTGTAGTATGTATGTCAATACCATTGCTGACTAACTTACTAGAAGCCTCCGTGGTGAAGTGGTTATGCTACTCGCCTTGTAAACCTGGGGTCGCAGGATCGATCCCGGGCTTCTCCAGACTTTCGAATGGGTCTTTAAACCGAGGTCTCGTCTCCGTATGACTTTTGCTGTTAGCGAGACGTAAAACTCAAACTCTTATTCACTCACTGAGTAATTTGCATACCTACTCAGTTGAAGAATAACAGGCATACATATGTACATGCAAAGCTGACCACTAGCATATATAACACCATTACTGCTGGCAGCATGCAGCATGTATAGCAATATCACTGCTGACTAGGATGTATACCTGCACAATTGAAGAATATCAGATTTTGTTTGTTTCATTTGAGGTTTAACGTCGTCGTCAACACTGTAAAGGTCATTTGGAGATGTTGCTTCCAATTTTGTGGGACTTTTATCCGACATTGAGATCAAATGACATCTCAAGCCCTGCCGCCCAATGAAACCAATAGGGTTTATAAGCACGGACGGTCGGACTCACACCGCTTTGCCTGGGCAAGCTTAGATCCTCTAAGCGGCTTACCAGTACTCGTGTGCGGGTCAGTTTCAGCTCGGTGTGGAAGCATCATGCAGCCCATATATTTCTTCAAGCCCCGATGGGCGGGGGCCAAAAAGAATATCGGGTATAATTGCACAGTTGATCACCAGAATGTGTAACCTCATAACTGCTGGTAGAAGCCTCCGTGGTGTAGTGATTACGCTACTCGCCTTGTAAACCGGGGTCGCAGGATCGATCCCGGGCTTCTCTAGACTTTCGGATGAGTCTTTAAACCGAGGTCCCGTCTCCGTATGACCTTAGCTGTTGGTGGGACGTAAAACTCAAACACTCACTCACTCATAACTGCTGGCGACTTGCAGCATGTATGACAATACCACTGCTGTCTAGCATGTATTTCAATGCCACTGCTGACTAGTTTACAGGTCTATCGAATATTTAACTGCACATCTGATCACTTGCATGTATAACTTCATCACTGCTCACTAGCATATATACTTTAACAATACATTTGCTGATTTTGTTTGTTTGTGTTGAGGTTTTAAGTCCCCGCCATACACTATCTCGTTGCTTCAAGTGAGTACAAATTTGTTGGACTTTTACCCGACATTGAGTTGAAATGACATCTCAAGACCTCTAGGGTTTAAGGGGCGGTCCGAATCGCAACACTTTTCCTGGGCAGGCTTAGACCTAAGCGGTTTACCGGTACTCAATATCGGTCAGTATGCCTATACCACCGCTGACAAGCATTTATAGCCAAACGACCTCTCTAGAGCACTTAGCACATTGCATGCGGGAATCCCCTAAATGGTTACCTTGGCAAACAGTACAGGTCCAGATCAGACGCCGCAGAACGCGGCGTCTGATCAGGGCCTGCACTATTTGCTAACCGAAGTTTCCATCAAAAATAGTAAAGAAATGAAAAAGGTCTGCCTCCCCTTATATGACAAATGGACTTGTCCAACATGTAGCAATGGAAAGTCCACTAGCATACAATTGGTTAAAACAACGTCCCTACGCACTACACCATTGCTGACTACTATGTATTAAATACGTCACCACAGACTAGCATGTAAGAAAAGGCAATGATCAGGAACGACACGATTACCTCACACCTCCCATCCACGACACCAAGGAAAAGAAAACAACAATCATAAAACAACCACAACATATTGTAAATATGACAAGCGGAAAGTAAAAAAAAAGGGACAGTAACATTACTTTCCCTCAAAATGGCCAAACGGCTACCCTAAAGAAACACATATTAGCAATACATACATTTGTTTGTATGCATCACGAAAACACGCCTATATATTTTTGACCCCTTCGAACCCCACTTTTATATAGTAAAACTGGGGTTTGTAGGGGTAAACCTTATTTTTCTTATTTCTGCTCTAAGATATAGATTGTGGGTACTCGTTAGAACCGCCTCATCTGGGCGGTTCTAACGAATACCCACAATCTATATTTTGAGCAGAAATAAGAAAAATATCACAATTTTTTATCTTAAAATTTTCATTTTTTTTCGGCGGTAAAGGTTACAATGTACATGTATGTGCAAGGCGTGTTTTCGAAATGATTTGAGGTTTAACGTCCCCGTCAACGCTGTAAATGTCATTTTGGAGACGTTGCTTCCAATTTTGTGGGACTTTTACCCGACATTAACATGAAACGACATCTCAAGCCCTGACGTTCAAGGAAACCAATATGGTTTATAAGCATGGACTGTTCTGACTCGCACCGCTTTGACTGGGCAGGCTTAGATCCTCTAGGCGGTTTACGGGTCGGTTTCAGCTCTGTGTGGAAGCATCATGCAGCCTATCTATTTCTTCAAGCCCCGATGGGCGGGGGGAGGGGGTGGGGCTGAGCAATACATTCATGCAAAGACGAACTATAACAATAAACCACAACTAACTTGAAGTTTCATGTTTTAACCAAAAATGCCAATCACGACAAATGTTGTCTGCTTTGTCGTCTGCCAAGTACTTTAAAATTAGTTTTTGCAAACAGTATGGACCCAGATCAGACTGCTCCTTTAGGAGCAGTCTGATCTGGGTCCACACTGTTTGCCTAAATGATAAAAAAAATAAAATAAAATAAAAAGTTCGGAAGAAGATTCAGCAGACGACAAAAGCAGACGACATTTTCAGAAGTTGTTTTTCTTGACAGCTTAAGGGATAATAACCTAATTGTAAAACTCTTATCCTGCTGTTCACCCCTATCTTTGCAAACAGTGTAGATCCAGATCAGATGGCTTCTGATCATCTGATCAGGCTCTTCACTGTTTTACGTTCAGTTTATGAAAATGTAGGAATCAATTACATCAAGTAATCTGATTGGTTCAAAGTCAGAGATGGGTGTGGCTAAGATGAATATTCAGCAGAAGCAGTCTATTCCACTACTGACTAGCATGTGTATACAAACCTTTCCCTGCTTCGCAAAGACTTGGATGTATGTCGGATTGACTGAGTAAAAGTCCTTTAAAGCTTCCTTGAAGCCCCCTTCCTTGACAAATTGCCTATGATTGCCAAAAGTAGCGATCTTTTTTGTATCAGCTAGAAGTCCCTTCACAGCTCTTAGACCGGTGAAAACAACATTGTCTATAAAACAAAATTAGTCTTGGTTAAGCTAAATATAAAATTGCAAAATATAAACAAACATAACCTTTACCACCCTCTAGGCTCATTCAGCAGACGACAAATTGTTGATATTTTTATTATTAGTCCTGGAAAACAGGACTTTACACCTCATGCAAATCTTCTCCTATATACTATAAACATATTTTATTGCATCATAAATCAAGCAACAGGATCGGGCCACAAGTTCTGCCAACATTAGTTACGGCCCTCCCCTACAAAACAGTGTTACAGTAATATATACATGCACATGATAGTGGCAAATACAGAGATATTTTGAATACTTCATATGGAGTGATATAACAAATAAAAATACATCACATTTTCCAAAGATGATGAGAAAAGACAAAAAAAGGTGAGAAAAAATGTATAAGATGTATAATGAATAATTAAATAAAGAAAAACAGTATGATAAAAAATAATAAAGTGAAAATAGAATGAGATGAAAATGGAATGAGATGTCATGCTGGCCTAAGTGAGCAGCAGCCTAGTTGGCGAACCTTCTAGTATCCTTGATAAATGTTTGTCCGGCTGTAAAGATGAGAGTGTTATCTTCTATCGACAGACTAACATCTCCAAATAAAAGAATATTAATATTGAGTGGATGAAAAGCTCTGGTTGATTGGAAAAGAATTACTCTTTCGTTAGTGTAATGTGAACAGTGAAAAAAATAATGAGCAGCATCTTCGGCTTCGTCAGAGCAACTACAAGTGAAATTAGGTGATAAGTGTGTGTGTGTGTGTGTGTGTGTGTGTGTGTGTGTGTGAATTCGGGTTTAACGTCGCTTTCAACAATTTTTCAGTCATATCACGACGGTGTCTGGTTGCGACAGGAAGCTCAATGCTCACGTTTATAGTGCTGCCTCACTGAAGTATCATGTCCCAGACACATTACATGATACCACACCGTGTCACTTTATCCTGACACTGGATCGACCAGTCCTAGCTCTACCCCGTAAATCTGAGTGCCAAGCGAGGAGCAGCTAGTACCATTTTTAACGACTTTGGTATGTCGCTGCCCGGGATCGAATCCGAGACCTCCCGTTCCCCGGAGCGGACACTCTACCAACTGAGCTATCGGGGCCGGTAGATAGGTGATAAGTGATTAATATATAAGTCAAGACGTAAATTACTACAATTATTTCTAATTCTTGCGTGTAAAGCAGACATATATCTGTTACCAGTTCTATAGTGTAATGGAACTTTCGAGTTGTTTTGATGCCTTTTCAATTGATACTTAAAACTTGCCAGAGACGGTGAATTACGTAATTCGACGTCAAGAGAATTCCATGCTAAAATTGAGGATGGAATACAAGATTTGCGAGAGATTTCAGTCCTGCAGAAAGGAGCGGTAACATCTGCTTGGTTTGGAGATTGTAAGCATTTGCTTCTCCCACTAAAGGGGGAATTAGATCGGATATATATGTAGGAACGAACCCGTTTATTGATTTATACATAAATACAAGTTTTTGCTGTCTGCGACGCTCCAAAAGTGACACCCAGCCACATTCTCTGTACAGATTGTCCAGAGAAACTGATCTGGTTAAGCCTGTAACTATGCGGGCAGCTTCATTCTGAAGTTTTTGAAGCGAGTTAATATCCTCAACAGTACAGCCATCCCACACAACACATGAATATTCGATAATAGGCAACAAGTACGATAAATAAATTTGATTTAATGCAACACGACTAAATGTATATTTCAGTTTCCTCATTATGCCAATAACTTTTGATGCACTGTTTTTAATATTCTCAATATGGGAATGCCATTTACCGTTACTACTGAAGGTTAGACCTAAATGTTTATGATCTGTAACAAATTGTACGGGAGTTCCATCAAATATTATATCAGGAAGTGATTCAATAAGTTTTAAAGTGAAAATCATTGCTTCTGTTTTAAGTGGGTTAAATTTTATCAACCACTGAGATGCCCAATTTACTAACATTCGCAAATCATGGTTAATGATACCCTCAATGTCATTTAGAGTAGCTGCAGCGCAGAATAGGGAGCTATCGTCGGCAAATAATCTAGTAAGGCTAAGCAGAGAATCAGATATATCATTGATGTAAACTAAAAATAAAAGGGGGCCTAGAACAGACCCTTGAGGAACACCGGCATTTACTCTCCTTAAGGTTGAAGAACTGTTTCTTATAACGACTTTTTGCTTCCTATCATTGAGGTAGTCAGTAATCCAATCCAATAATTCACCGTCTATACCATTTTGTTTTAATTTAAAAACTAGTTCCTTATGCCACACTCTGTCGAACGCTTTAGAAACGTCTAAGAAAAACATACATGAAAATTGGTTATTATCAAAAGTCTGGCAGATGTGATGATAGATGTCTATAAGTTGAAAGGTTGTTGAATGATTGGGTAAAAAACCAGATTGGTATTTATAAAGTAATTTATGTTCATGTAAAAAGTTATAAATGTGTTTAAAAGCTATTCTTTCTTGTAGTTTGCCAACGTTACTTAAGAGAGAAACAGGTCGAAATGTCAAAGGATCAGAATTATCTCCCTTTTTGGGTAAAGGTATAACATTTGAATATTTATAGATCTCTGCAAACTTGCCTTCTCTGAAAGATCTATTAAAGAGTGTACACAGAGGCACAGATACTTCTTTTGCTACATATTTTAGCATTTTGGTACTAATACCATCTGGCCCTATAGCCTTGTTCGGATTTAAAATTTCAATCAAAGATGCTACCTCTTGTGGTGTACATGCAATGCTTGATAACCGACTTTGGCATTTATATTCAAAATCAGGCAAGTCGACGTTTTCATCATTGACTGTGGAGATAGATGTAAAATATTCGTTTAATAATTCTGTTTTATCTTCTTATGAAACACAAAAGTCGTTTTGCCCAGTAACTGGGAATGAATTTAGAGGTGGAATTGAAGCGGAGCTGGAATTGCTTTTAACAAAGTGGCGTACCACTTTCCAAAATTGTTTTTTATCATTAGAGTGAAAATCAGAAATAGAAAATTCTAAATTTTTGTAGAATTGCTCTTTTGCGTGTCGCTTTAAATTGTTAACTTTATTACGAAAGAACTTATATCTTGACAGAGTGTTAGCATTACCTGATTTGTTGAATTTCCGTTTTAATCTATCTCGTTTTCTGGACACACGTCGTATTTCAGAGTCGTACCACGGCTTGTCATCAGGTCTAATTAGTACATTTTTGGATGGAACACAAGAGTTAACACATTCAAGAAAGGTATCATTAAATTTATAACACGCTTCATCTAGAGTACCTTCACTTAGACATGACCAATCATAATTTGATTTTTTTTTTTGTTTTAAAAGTGTAAAATTAGCCCTTTTTATATAAAAATATTAGTCTATTGAAAGCGCCTTCAGTATCATACTGAAAGGGTAGTGTTATATATGTCGCTTTGTGGTCACTTATATTGGCTGGAATAGTTAAAGAACCATAATCCAGGAATGTCATGTCGTCTGGAATAATGATCGGGTCAAGAATGGCATGTAGCCTTGTTGGTTCTGTTATAACATTAGTCATCGAGTTAATCAATAAAACATCTTTTAGATTGTGATAATCGTCTCCTATCCTGTTTTCTGGGAGAAATAAAATATTTACAAATGCCGTCTGCTGAGAATTTACAAGAGTACAATTTTACTGTTGATATTGAAGACATATCTGAAAAAAACTGTTTTTACCTTCAGTTTTGATCGGATCTTTCTGAAACTTATCTATAAGTAGGCTGGGGGTAAAAGCTCGGAAGAGTTCGAAAACTGGCGAAGTCAGCCTTTTTATCATAGAGTTATGCCCCCTTGATTGCTAAAAATTCCCATTTTTGATCTTGTCATCACTGTAGCCCATTCAGTTTTGATCGAATCTTCCTGATAACGTGACGTCACTAGTCTTCAACCCATGGCCTCGACGGCTCATTTGTCATTACCTGAACAAGTCCGTGACATGAACCTCAATGAGGCGGTTCTAACGGGCACTCACAGCCTATGTTTGCAGTATAAATAAGACAAATATCACGGAGTAGCCATTTTGGATATGTGAAAAATGCACTATGTCGCATGGATGTGTTATCGTAATATTGTCAAAAGTAAGGCATCAACTTGGCGGCATGTTCTTTCCATATGTGTTACTTTCCTCTATTGCACACCGTTTAGAAGACAATTAAGGTAACTGTTATTTTTTTTTTTGGTTTTACGGCCCTTTCAAGATTATTTCCCTCATATCGAGTCGATCGTTAATCAGAGGTGGGCGAAAACTGGAGTATCCGGAGAAAAACCACCTGACCTTCCGTTGCAGAACTTGGCGTCTCACATGTGACCCGAGCGAGGCTCTAGGTAACTCTTATTTATAGACGCTTTATACTAGCTGTGACGCCAGAGTGCTGTTAAAGAAAGCTATCTGTGAAACATTTACTCCAATCCTGTGAAGGTATATCCACAAACAATGCTGAAGAACGTGACGTGTGAAGTGTGATAAAGGTCTTCAACGTTTGCATAAAATACAGGTATTTTAGGGTAGAAAGAAGCAGCCCCGCTTTTCATTTCGGACCATTTCCCGAACTACGAGACATCGATCAAAAGTGCTCCCATCAAAGCTCTCCATCCCGGGCCAGTTTCCGAACTACGAGACATCGACCAAAAGTGCTCCCATCAAAGCTATCGGACTGTCTGCTTCTATGAAACAGAGAGTACTTTACTGTCTTACCTATTATTTGAGCGGATCGTATTCTTCTGTAACCCGAACTGAAGTCTGAAAAATACAACAGAACCTCGATAAATGAAAAAAAAAAATGGTAAAATTTCTTTCATTTTTATCTCGGCTGTTTTCGAAGAAAATGACGAGGTATTGTCATAGCTCTGGCTCCGTCTGCGTCGTCGTGCAAAAACTTGGAAATTTTGTAATATCTCTGTCATCACTGAACATATTTACTTGAAACTCAGACTAGTTGTTAATTAAGAAAATGGCAACTCATACCAGTAGGTGAGGTAACCTCAATATATGTTTGGCACAGTTATGCCCCTTTTTCGACTTAGAACATTTGTTTTCTAAACGAATCTACAGCCGGGCGTTGGCATCCGCATGCTCTTGTTTGGTTTTACGGCCATTTTAAGATTATTTCACTCATATTGAGCCAATTGTTAATCAGAGGTGGGCGAAAACAAGAGTACCCGGAGAGAAACCATCTGACAAGTCGTTGGAGAACTTGGCGTCTCACATGTGATCCAAACCAAGCTCGAACCACAGCGGTGAGGGACCAAATGATTTAGAGTCAGCGCTCTTATCCACTAGGCCACGGAAGCCCGTTTAAATTGATTGAAGTGTAGTTTCATCCAGTTAGTGCAGTTAATTGTTTGATTTGAGGTTTAACGTCCCCGTCAACACTGTAAAGGTCATTTTGTAGACGGTGCTTCCAATTTTATGGGACTTTCACCCGACATTGAGAAGGAATGGAACCTCAAGCCCTGCCGCCAAATGAAACCAATAGGCTTTATTAGCCGAAACTACGTAGTATGACCCATCTTCTTTCTTATGAATGTTTTCATTGCTCTTAAAGGAACTCATTTTTTATTTTTATTTGCCTTCACTGCAGCTGGTGTTGTGCCGTGTGGCGGCCGTAAAACGTCTCCCCGTACATCATCCATAGTGCAGTTTATATTTTACTTTTGTTCCTTCGAGATCAGCGTGAATATTCTGAGAAATCAGAAATAAATTATTGGTTTAGACTCATATTCTAGACAGGTTTTTAATTATTTGGACCCCATTTTGATTTATATCAGTCTTTGAATCGACTGCCTATTCGAAATTCGTAAAATTGCAGTATGTTTCCTCTGGCTTTCTTTGCCGGGTCATTACAGGGTCACTGATGAGGCTTTATTAGCCGAAACTACGTAGTATGACCCATCTTCTTTCTTATGAATGTTTTCATTGCTCTTAAAGGAACTCATTTTTGATTTTTATTTATAAGCGTGGACGGTCCGACTCGCACCGCTTTGCCTGGGCAGGCTTAGATCCTCTAAGCGGTTTACCAGTACTCGTGTTCGGGTCAGATTTAGTTTTTCGTGGAAGCATCATGCAGCCCATCTATTTCTTCAAGCCCCATTGGGCGGGGGCCGAAGAGCAGTTAATAAACAGTTCCATGTTGACATACAACTAAATTTCAGTAACTCGAAATTATCTGGGGCCACGAAAATTTGTTCGAGATACGAGTAGTTTGAAATACTGAGGTTTTATTTTAAGTGCCAGGACAGGATACATAACAGGGATCACTTTGAATTATCTTCACAATCGTCTTTAAAATAAAGGAATGATGCGTGCACTCATTTGAATCGCCTCTATGTTGTGTGTACTCATTAGAATCGCTCCATTGAGGCGATTCTAATGAGTGCACACAACATACCTTTTCAAGATAAAATCAGAAAAAAGAACATGTATTATCCTAAACATATGGATATCTTGAGCTTTGGGACATAGTCTCAAGAGACTCCAGAACTAGTTCGAATTACCACAATAAACGAACTATCCGTATTTGAGTTATCGACATTTTAGGGTATATGCGTACCTAAAAGGCTGCGAATGAAAGTATCACTATTGTCTTGCCCTTTATGGCCCCCGCCCATCAGGGCTGGACGAAATAGAGGGGCTGCTTGATGTTTCCACGCAGAGCTGATACCGACCGCACAAGAGTACTGGTAAACTGTTTAGAGGATCTAACACAATTCTTGTTAGCAGTATGACGGTGTTTGATTTTAATTTTCCATTTCAATATGATGCTTTTCATTCGAACACAGCTTGTCTATATAGGCAATGGAAAGGAATGCAACAAAAACAGGCCATTTTATGACGTCAAACGTATTCTATGAGAGTCGATATAGCGTCATTTTCTTGCAACAGAAATTTTACATGGTGCTTTTTGTTTGATTTAAGGTTTTACGTCCCCGTCAACACTGTATAGGTCATTTTGGAGACGTTGCTTCCAATTTGGCGGGACTTTTACCCGACATTGAGATGAAATGACAACTCAAGCCCTGCCGCCGAATGAAACCAATAGGGTTTATTAGCATGGACTGCCCGACTCGCACCGCTTTGCCTGGGCAGTCTTAGATCCTCTTAGCGGTTTACCAGTGCTCGTGCGTGGGTCGGTTTCAGCTCTGCGTGGAAGCATCATGCAGCCCATCCATTCCTTCAGCCCCGATGGGCGGGAGCCATGTACAAAGGCATTGAAATGCGTTTAACAATCAATATTCTTGGCAGGATTTCTACTGATTATGACAGAAGGTCCTGAGAATTTAACCCATTTAGTACCAGAAAGGGGACTCTACTGTTTGCTAAAAGTTCAGACATTTTCCAAATACATTTTCATGAAAATACAACCTGACACCCCTAAATTTTGAAATGAACTCCTCCTATATATAAGGAGGAAGATTCCATTTGGTACAAACTGAAAGTTATTGTCGATTTTAGTGTGTTTGAATTGATCGAATAAGATCAGGTCCCATTTTATACGATAACACACCCGTGCGACAATATGCATTTTTACACATCACCAACGGCCCCCGCCCATCAGGGCTTGAAGAAATATATGATGCATGATATGGGCTGCATGATGCTTCCACGCAGAGCTGAAATCGACCCACACAAGAGTACTGGTAAACCGCTTAGAGGATCCAAGCCTGCCCAGGCAAAGCGGTGCGAGTCGGTCCGTCCATGCTTATAAACCCTATTGGTTTCACTGGGTGGCAGGGCTTGAGATGTCATTTCAGCTCAATGTCGGGTAAAAGTCCCACAAAATTGGAAGCAACGTCTCCAAAACGACCTTTACAGTGTTGACGGGGACGTTAAACCTCAAATCAAACAAACAAAAACACATCTCCAAAATGTCTACTTTTAAAAATGCGTGATATTTTTTCTTATTTATACTGCAAACATGGGTACATGGGTTGTGGGTACTCGTTAGAACCGTCACATTGAGGCGGTTTTTAACGAGTACCCACAACTTATGTCGTGGACCAGAAATAGAAAATTAATGTATAACCCCATAAATCCCAGTTTTCTGCATAAAAGATGGGGGTTGGGGGTGGGGGGGGGGGTGTTGGGGGTGGGGATAATTTCACGAACTTGTTCACATAATGTAATTTGTGAATTGTTGAGTAATAAAAAAGTTCTGAATTGTCATAACGATAACATACCCGTGCGACAAAGTGCATTTTTAACATCTCCAAAATGGCTACTTTTCTGACGAAAATCGATGATATTTGCCTTATTTATAAAGCAAACATAGGTTGTGGGTGCTCGTTAGAACCGCCTCATTTAGGCGGTTCTAACGAGTACCCATAAACTATGTCTAGGAGCAGAAATAAGGAAAATAATGTAGACCCCCGTTAACCCCTGTTTTCTCTATATTAAGTACATGGGGTGTAAGGGGGTGTTCATTTCACGGACTTATTAGCGTGATGTGAGGAGACAAAACACTCGCGGTTTGCCTCATGACTTGTTCTTATGTATACTGAGTCAAAAAAGTTCCTATACATAAAATTGCTCCTGTTATCATAGTTACTACAAATATAAAACACACTAAATTTGTTTTGTTTTAGTTAGAGGACCCATTTTACCATATAAAATTCCAAACTGTTTTTGTTTATGCAAACTAGCCAGCCTGGTCTATCGTTTTAAACACCCAAGGGGTAACTGTGACAATTTCACAGAATAAATTATTACAAAGGCCAAAATTTAACACCATTAAAATTACACGTAGCACAAGATTTCTTAACTTTGATACATGTAACCTTTTATTAGACGCCCTATGTGTCTATTCACAAAAGGTTTGCAACTTTAGTGCCAGTTGTTAAGAGAAACAGACGATCACGTACAGGCCTCCGATTCTTTGAAGTTTTGTGCAAACTGCTGCTTTCAATTGAAACTCCATAGAAAATCGAAATTGGTAATGCTACATGCTACATGAATTTTCTACATTATTTTCCGTCATGGTTAACAGCAATGGTGACAACAAAGCGCTCTTTAAAGGAATTGTAAAAATTGAATGACAGGTATAGGAATAGCAACAGTTTGAAAATAGCTATATTTTTAATTGAAAGAGAGATAATCTGAGAATTTCACAAATTAAACCCTTCATTGTAGTACAAAATCATGAGATATTGTAAAAGTAAAATGAGTTTCGATGAACAATGGTCATGATCTTTCATCTCAGACAAAAATGATCATCTGCGCATGCGCAATGCCAAATTCCTTGCAAAACCTTTCTAGGCACATATTGCAAGACAACTCTTGAGCAGAAAAGTATAGGCAAATGCAAATGAATGCAATTTACAGCTAAACGTCCGATTCGCATTTTTACAGCCACGTTTAGCTGAATGGCTGCCGGAGAGCTTCTGGAATTTACCCGGAAGTTGGTATAGTTACTTTTTTGACCGGGTATATAACTGACCTCCAAATTCCATCACGAAAACACACCTACATAATTTTGATCCCCTTTAACCCCACTTTTATATAGTAAAACTGGGGTTTACAGGCCTTAATATATATTATAAACCTTATTCTTGTTTCTGCTCTAAAATATAGATTGTGGGTACTCGTTAGAACCGCCGGATGAGGCGGTTCTAACCAGTGCCCACAATCTATATTTTGAGCAGAAATAAGAAAAATATCACAATTTTTCATCTCAATATTTTCTTCTTTTTGACGGTAAAGCTTACAATGTACCTGTTTTGGGGTGTTTTCGTAATGGTTTGGGGGATTTCCGCTGATAATGACAGAAGGTCGGGAGAATTTAAAGGAACTGGAAGTTATTGTCGATTTTAGTGTGTTTGAATCGATTGAATAAAATCAATGTGTGAATTGTTGATTATTAATCACGGTATGATTGTTAGTTGTAAGGAGACAAATCACTCGTGGCTTGCCATATGTATAACAGTTACTGACTGCAAAACTGTGATTTTGTTTTATCAACAATTCACTGTCAGAGCTAGTCTGTCCACGAAAAGCAACTCCATGCTACATGCACAGGGACGTGTTATCTTGATGAAAAAAAAGTTCTTACTTTCAGCATTGAGAGCCCTTCTTTCCGGGTAAGTGGTGGACGCTAGGCTACTCACTGACAGAACAATGGTGACAGTTAGATACCGAAGCATAATAAACTCTGAAGTATAAGATGAGCATACATAACCGTAGAGTTTTCTCGCAGGTGTTCATCATGTGAACAAGTCCGTGAAATAAATACCCCCCCCCCCCCACACTTAAACCCCAATTTATTTAGAGAAAATTAGGGTTTACGGGGTAAACATTATTTTCCTTATTCCTGCTCCAAGACATAGGTTGTGGGTACTCGTTAGAACCGCCTCAATGAGACGGTTCTAACGAGCACCCAAAACCTTTGTTTGGAGTATAAATAAGAATATCACAGATTTTCATCAGAAAAAAATGCATTTTTTAAGGTTGAAAAATGCACTATATCACACGGTATTGTTGTCGTAATGTGCTAACTTCCAAATTTGCTCATGCAGAAAAAATTTAACAGTGCATCTTTCCTACTGTGACCTACACAACAGAAAGTACTACATGAATGTCTATGAATGCCTAGGTCAAGGTCATTCAGTGACTATAGCCGAAGGGCACTAGTTTTGTATGTCCCTCAATATTTTAAAGGTGCATTATTGAGCTATCGGGCTTCAAAAATGAAAAGCGTGTTTTTCGGTTTTATTTCTTCTATTCATGTAGCTTTGTCATTTGTAATCTTCTGAAACCAAATACCACTTCAGAACTTTGTGAAAATCGTCGTTTTCATTTTTGTTTATTTGTTGTTTTTGGGAATTTCAATCTAAAAATATTCCTGTCACGTGACAAAAAGCCGGGCAACATCACTGCGACGAACAATAAGATGGCGACCTCCGGTTCATCTGAGGAAAGTAGAATTTTTAGTCCAAATAACAAGTATTTGACTTTCAACTGCACTGACACAATACTATCATGCATGTTAATCTGTTATCAAATGTTAACGCATCAATTTACAGGCAAGAAGATAATTTTACCGTCAATATCTGAGGATGAATTTCTGAATCGATGAGAATTGACATGGGGTCGTTTCAAAGATACACAAAAACCGCATACATGTGAGAGTACATGTATGATGTGGGTATTTGTTAGAATTAGACGATACTAGCAATAACCTTTTGATTTGTTTGATTTGAGGGTTAACGTCCCAATTAACACTGTTTAACGTCCCCATCAACACTGTATAAGTAATTTTGGAGACCTAGCTTACAATTTTGTGGGACTTTTATATACCCGACATTGAGATGAAATGAGATCTCATTCCCTGTCGCTTACGGGCCTCCGTGGCCTAGTGGTTAAGAGCGCTGACTCTTGATCATTAGGTCTCTCACCGCTGTGGTTCGAGCCTCGCTCGGGTCATATGTGAGACGCCAAGTTCTGCAACGGAAGGTCAGATGGTTTTGCTCCGGGTACTCCGGTTTTCGCCCACCTCTGATTAACGATCGGCTCGATATGAGTGAAATAATCTTGAAAGGGCCGTAACCCCCCCCCAAAAAAAAAAAATCCCTGTCGCCCAATGAAACCAATAGGGTTTATATGAATGGGCGGCCCGACTCGCACCGCTTTGCCTGGGCAGGCTTGAATCCTTTAGGCGGTTTACCAATACTCCTAAGCGGTCGGTTTAAGCTCTGCCTGGCACTATCATGCAGCCCACCTATTTCTTCAAGCCCCGCCATGGGAGCCGAGCAAGAACTTTTTAATACCGAAACAAAAGAGAAACACTATCCATATTCGCACCGCCCATCGGGGCTTGAAGAAATATATGGGCTGCATAATGCTTCCACGCAGAGCTGTAACTGACCCGCAAACGAGTACTGGTAAACAGCTTAGAAGATCTAAGCCTGGGCAAGCAAAGCGATGCGAGTCCGTCCATTTGTTTCACTGGGCGACAGGGCTTGAGAAGTCATTTCATCTCAATGTCTTGTAAAAGTCCCACAAAATTGTTATCAACGTCTCCAAAATGACCTTTACAGTGTTGAAGGGGACGTTAAACCTCAAACCAAACAAACAAACGTGCACCAGGACCTACTCACTGATACTGGGATCGGCCACATTTTACCATTACTTGCAGATTTACAGCACACATCAATCTTGCGCTGGCCTCGGTAGCTCAGTCGGATGCGCGTCTGACTGCTGATCATGGGGAAGCAGGTTCGATACCTGCCGGGGTCGGCAATATTCTTTCGCGGGGATTGATCAAGAAATCTTTCCTACGGTCATTCTCTCCATTCCGCTGGCTCAAGAAGGGCAGTTGTCAGTTTCTGGCGAAAGAATGTGCACTCTCCTGGTTACCTCTTACGTATAAGCCTGCCCAGGAAAAGTAAACTGACAGGCTCAAAAACGACCTTAACAGTGTTGACTTGGCCGTAAACCTCAAAACAAACAAACAGTTAACCTGCATAGGGGATGACTCTCCCTGAACAGGGCGCCTCCAGTTTGTTTGTTTGATTTGAGGTTTAACGTCCCCGTCAGCACTTTAAAGGTCATTTTGGAGACGTTGCTTCCAATTTTGTGGGACTTTTACCCGACATTGAGATGAGATGACATCTCAAGCCCTGTCGCCCAATGAAACCCATAGGGTTTATTAGCATAGTCGGTCCGCCTCGCACCGCGGTTCCTGGACAGGCTTAGATCCTCTAAGCGGTTTACCAGTACTAGTGTGCGGGCTCTGCGTGGAAGCATCATGCAGCCCATATATTTCTTCAAGCCCCTATGGGCGGGGGCCGGTGCCTCCAGTTAAACGTTCCGATCCAAAGTGCGGTGCGCATTTTGACATTCATCGCTGTAAATGGTGTTCAGACACCGAAATAATCATCGCCGGGTCGAACCGAGGGCCTCTGGCATCTGAGTCAAGTGCACTAACCACTCTGGGCTTAACCACTGAGCTGTCACGCTCAGTTTATTACATAAACTCCAGGTTTGCAGGATGAGACTCTGCACAGTAATCGGCTCTTTCGTTGTACATTGGGTCGTTCTCCCTGCTGGGGGGGGGGGGGAGGTCATGTGAGTACCAGCTGATAGCAAGCCGGCGGAATGAACAACTGACAGCGCATAAATGTCATCCTACTAGATTTCAGTAAGGCCTTTCACGAGGTTCCGCACAATTTCATTGCTGATGGATACCAGAAAGTCGTAATTGAGGATTTCTTCGTCTGCGCCCGTTACTTCTGGTGTTCCACAGAGTACAGTGCTCGGCACTCTCCTCTTCCTCATATACATCAACGACTTGCCACCACGCGTCTCCCCTGTTCGCTGATCACTGCCTGTTGTACCGAGTTGCTGTCGCTCAAGAGGACTTTAATTATTTACACGCATGGGAGAGAGACTGATAGATGCGTTTTCACCCAGACAAGACTTAGTCTGAGTACATCAGAATCGGCAACAAAAGCAAGATAATGGAGTCATCATACAACATCCATTGCCAGAAGTAAAGCAAAAAACCTGGCTATAGACAGTACACTGGTGTGAAATAGTCACACTGACATGCTTAGACTAGCTTCTAGTCGGATATCATATTTTAAAGTTAATAAGTAATATTCTTCTACCCCTTATTTGATCATGGGGAGATATACTCTGACTAAAATGCCAGTTTGTCTTATCATTTGTTGTTCGGTAAGGGGTACAGAAAGGCAATAAACATTTCATGACTGTAGCTGTAATCAATCATTTACCAAGGATCTTGCGAGGTAAAATTCGCATTGTACTAGACCTTGGTGTCTGAGACAAGATTAAAGTCTAACAAGGTTTCATATTTGATAAAAACACACATGAAGGTTGGTAATTGGTAAATATGACATCAAGGTCTAGTAGCTAGACTATGACATGCTATCTACGACAGACAGCCAGACAGCTGCTTTCCTATCCTACGCAGGAATCTCTCTGCATGCCCAAAGGACATCAAGGCAACAGCATACAAGTCACTAGTTAGACCTAAACTAGAATATGCTGCCACCCCCTGGGACCCCTACAAACAAACTAGTCCAGTTCAATCGCAATCTTCCGCTCACATCGTCTATCTTACTGATCATATGCATATTGGAAATGAAAAAAGGGAGGTTGGTAAAACCTAGTATTCCTTGAATTTCTCGAATCAAGGTCTGCTTTATTAAGAAAATTTCGTAATCCCGGATCGTTTTGTTATTGACGAAGAGCTCTGTGTGAATGATCCATGTCCCTGTCTTGAGATAGATATAAGAGCTTTATTTGTTTAACCGTCATTCATGAAGGCTTACAAAAGTATTTAGGCTGATGAAATATATATATTGGATTTTTCAAGTACGGCAACTTGGATTTTTTTAAGTACGGCAACTTGGACAAAAAATGCTGAATTAACTGTACGGTTACTTGCGTCACAAAATTGCAAATTTGGAAACTACTGACACCATTTTGACATCGTTTGGAAGGAAAGGCCGTGGTTATTATCATGTTTGGTTTCATCACATAGGGATCGATTATAATGCTAGTGCTGATCGTAAATCAATCTATTTTTGCATGAAACAGATGGAGATGTGAAATCTACACCAGGGCCATATTTTCTTTTGAGAATTCTTTGTCGTTGCTTTCGCTTTGTTTCATTACTGAAAATACTTTGGAAGAAAGTCTGTTCCCTATTGGTCTATTCAACGGAAGGAACTTTCCTTTCGTGATGGGAAGTTTTTTTTTTTTTTTTTTCTTTTTTTTTTCTTTTTGTTGTTTTTGTTTACGAAATAAAGTTTGTTTTTCAGTGAGTTGAAATAGTTTCTACTTCGTTCTTGTGAAACTTACAACTAGAATAGACGTTAGTTTATGCTTTGATAAGTGTTTATTCCTTTGACGATAGTTTATTCAAACGAAGGTCCTGTAATATGCATACTATACTCCAGTTATTTAAGATTATGAGTGAGGCCATTATTATAATTATTATTATTTTTTTTTTTTTTTTTTTTTTTTTTTTTTTTGCATTACGAAAACATGCCTTTTCAAATAAATTGAACATATTTCCACCCAAAAAATGAAAATGTTCAGATAAAAGATTCTGCTATTTTTCATAATTCAGCTCATAACATAGATTTTGGGTACTCGTTGGAACCGTCTCGACCAGGCGGTTTCTGACGAGTACCAAAAATCTTTGTTTTGGGCAGAAATGCGAAAAATAATGTACACCCATACAAACCCCATTCAACTGGATAAAAGTGGAGTTTAAGAGGGTCAAAATTGCATAGGAATGTTTTCATGATGGTCTTCTGTTTTTTTTTTTTTTTTTCGAAATCGGCCACGTGCACACATGTTGCAATTTTTATCTTGTATATTCTAACCATTTCACATTTGTACGGTTTAGTAACGCCACAGATAACAAAAAGCTACTTTAAAGAAGGTGATTTAAGGTTCCTCAATACAGTTATTTCACTACATTTGAGGTACTGAAAAAATCATATTTGCAAATAGTTACCCAAACAGATTATTCATCAGATGGTAGTCCATGTAAATGTAAGAATATGAAAGCAAAATATTTTTATTGGAAAGTCACCATGTTAGTAATTTATTGCATTTTTCCATGGTTTTGCAAAATGATATCTTAATCCACAGAACAAAAATGTGTAAAATACTATCATAGAATTGTGGCTAAAGGTTGCCTTTAGGCACTGCAAGAGTGGAATTTCAAGTAAAATACCTAAATAGTACTGAAAATTAATGATTCCTCCCCCACCCCCAAAAATGTAATTATTTCACCTGGTACTATTTTTAAATTCAGTGTATGGTAGCCAAAAATGACCAGTTCTACCAAGTTGGCAGTAAGATCACTGATTGGGTTGAGGTGTTGCAATCTCTTGCATTTAGCTTGTAAAATGATTGACCTTCTTTGGTGCTTTTAGTATTTCATTTTATATATTTCATTCATGCAATTTATAACAATTTATGAATCACTGCACCAAAGTTTCACTGTATTATTGATTGTGTTTACTGGGTGGATGATTTGATACTGGAATAAAATCCAAAACCCCCCCCCCCCCCCCAAAAAAAAAAAAAAAAATAAAATAAGATAAAAACAGTTTATCCCCATATTTGAACTGAAAGAATGAAAGCAGCCTGTTCAGCACCAGGATTTTTGTGCAAAAGGCTTCTGATCACTTCCAATAACTGCTCTGTTATAGCAGTGATTTTTACCAATTGATTTGTTACATAAGAATCAGAATCAGAATTGTTACTGGTGACACGTCAAATGACATTCATACACCAGGACCTGTGATATGGGAAGTTAGTCCCTAGCTCTAACCAAAGATGTAAACTTAGCTACACAATCATCAGCACCTTCCGCCGTCGAAATAATAGAATCCGGAAAGGCATTCCAATCTCTAATGGTTCGGGGGAAGAACGATTCTTTATAAATATCCGTTCTTGCAGTAAGGGTCTGAAACGTCATTGAATGGTGCTGTCTACAGTGCCTAGCCGGGGGAACACGGTCATCTGTTGGAATGCTGGCAGCACCCTTTAGACCTTTGTATAAGAGTATGAGCCTACTGTCTCTTCTCCTTTTCTTCAGAGACTCCCATCTTAATTTTCCTAGAATTCCAGTCATGCTCCCAGTTTCAAAGCAGTAATTTCCAGTTACAAACCTAGCCGCTCTATTCTGAACTTTTTCAATTTCTTCATTTAGGACCACTCCGCTTGGGTCCCAGATGCAACTACCATATTCCAAGATTGGGCGAACAAGTCCCCTGTATGCTGTCCCCTTCACATCCTGGGGACACTGATGAAGATTTCGCCTCAGGAATCCAAGAGTTCTATTCGCCTTTGTACACATATTGCATATCTCAAATCGTGAGTGATTGTCACACCAAGGTATTTAATGGAATTCACATTTTCGAGGACCGTTCCTTCTAAAGTGTAAGAAGCCTCAACTTTATTAGATCTCTTCCTTGTTATCTGCATAATATTGCATTTAACTGGCTGAAATCTCATGCCCCATTTTCGGGCCCAACATCCTAATCCATCTATGTCAGCCTGAAGTTTCAGTGAGTCATCTGTATCTCTAATTTCCCGGTAACAAACACAGTCATCTGCGAAAAGTCTTATTTCTGAGTCAATGTCAGAGGAAATATCATTGATGTACAGGGAGAACAATAGAGGACCAAGAACAGTCCCTTGTGGGACTCCAGACAAAACTGGCGCCCATACTGAAGATTCACCATTAACAAAAACACGCTGTTTTCTGTTCACATGAGTCACCATAAACAAATAATTGATGTTTGGACATATTTATCTAATCCAATTAATGATCTGTTGTGTCACCTACTTACCAATGTGCGGGTTGGTAAAATTTCATAGAAGCCCAATGCTTTTAATATGTTTTGCTGAAAGAAGTTAAAAAAGAAATCTACCCTTTTCAACTTGTTTACTTGGGAACAGGGGTGAACAACACAAACAGGACAATGTTACACGTAGAAACTAGTTCAGAAATGAAGGCATACTATTCATGAATTAACGAACAAATTATGTTAGAAAGTATGTGAAAGTAGGCGCAAGACAGTTTCAAATATGAATATTATGTTTTAAATTTAAAGCAATGGTGTACTATTGTTTTTTTTTTGTTTTTTTTTTTTTTGGGGGGGGGGGGGGATTAGTTCCAAGGCGTATGAATACGTTTTTGCATTTGGCAAGATGGAAATCTCTTCAATTTGACAGCTACACTAATTTATCAGTGATGACAGGCTTCCAAGATAGGCGATTTCATTATGGTATACGCAGGAAGAAGGCTACATAGCTTACTTTTCAAGGTATTTTCATTGATGATGGAGAAAATAAAATGTGGAAGGCATAATTGATGAAATCTCAGCATTTCAGATTTACCGCAAGAAAAGGAGATGATGGCGCCCATCGAGAATAAACATGTCAAAAAAATCTGCTTTTCAATTCAGGTAGCCTTTTTGATAGAAAGCTTTGACCGAGTCGTTAGTATTTGATGTGAACTATTGATCTGCAGCTGTTTTCGTAACTTTTAAAAAGTCTATAAAGCGGTTTCCTTTTTTCCTGGTAAAAGTGAAAAATACAGAATTTCATTTATTTTCAAAGGCACAGGGATGTTGCTAATGCAAGAAAGTACTTGCTGTAATAACCGTTTATACCTCCAAACCTTTTTCTTGTGGGACATGGATTTTTAAACGGAAATCAGGATTATATTTTGGGGAAAATCAACTTGCAAATCTTTCATCTATATTTTTCTTGTGCAAATGTATTGAGGAAACTTAAGATGTCCCGAGATAAAAGTACTTTCATAAATTTCTTTTCCGTTCACAAAAGGTTACTTTCGCTGTAATATAAAGGGCAGCTAAAATAATTTTCACCCTAGTTGTAATCTAAAACTGTTAGTTTAACACTTAAATACCAGCATTTTAAACAAGAAGTGCAGATCTGGTAAAACGCAGCATTATGCCGCCTTTCTATGTTTTGATTCAATGGCCCAGTGAGATTCTATGATGGGGCGGTCTAAGTCCCTCTGGAGGGTGACCGAATAATCAGGGAGAATTATGGTCAGGTACACCCCAGTGTCACCAGCAAATAGGCGAACCCGGGACCACACATTGTCGGGTAGGTCGTTAAGGTATAATAACAATAATATTGTGCCTAGAACTGATCCTTGTGGTACACCTGAAGTAACTGGAACCTCATCTGAGTACTCACATTCAAGTGCAACAGTCTGACTTCTCTCAATCAGAAAAGACTTAATTCACTGGATAGTTAATCCATGTACCAGTAGCTTGCGAAGAAGCTTCATGTGATTCACCTAGCCAAAGGTCATGCTAAACCCAAGATAAGATCTATTTGTTGACCATTTAATCATGATCTGGTAAGGTCATAAACAAGCAGAATCACATGAGTGTCACAAGATCTGCGCTCCCAGGCTGTTGAGTATTTTGTGATCATAAGGTATGTCCAAACCAAATCTTATGCGGCGAAATTTAGTTTCAACCTACAAAAATCCATTTTTTGAAGGATTTTCTGCTTGTGGGAATTTTGTAAACCTGTCCCCGTAGAAAACCTAAAGCAAATTCTTATATGCCCATTATGACATAAAGACCACATTGGTAATGGGAAATTGTTTTTAAGAAATAGGTGCGATATGGGCATAAGAGCAATTTACGATCTTACTAGTGAGGAAGTGGTATTTTATAGTTTTGAACAGTTAAAGGCGAAATATGATATAAGGGCCACATTTTTAGACTACCACCATGTAGTAAATAGTATTTCTCAAGTATGAAAAGATCAAATTCACATGAATCGTGTATTTGCTGTTAAATTTAAACAAAATGTAGTTTGTAACATATACTTTCAAGACTTGATTAGTTCAAAGAAAGGGAGTAGACTATTTATGATATTTTGGTTAGAGTAAACGAATACATTACACAAACAAAATGGCAAACGGAGATAGGAGATAAAGTGGAAAAACAGCATTAAAGACATTTCACGAGACAAAACTACGCGACTTTCAATACAAAATCAATAATAAAAATTTAGTAACACATTCATTTCTATTTAAAATTAATAAAATCAGGGTTGTAGTTACTGTAATGAACAACCAGAAAAAAATCCATTATTTATTTCTTAGATGCCCAAAAGTAAGAACGTTTTAGACTGAACTTTAATCATGGTTGACCACAAATGTAAATCCAGAAATATCGCTAGAGGATCGTAAAATACTACTATTTTCACACGGTGGTAAAGCAGAAGTGGTCAATTACATCTCTCTCTCTCTCTCTCTCTCTCTCTCTCTCTCTCTCTCTCTCTCTCTCTCTCTCTCTCTCTCTCTCTCTCTCTCTCTCTGTTTTAGCAAAATATTGTATATACGAAAACAAATTTGTTTCTATGAATAAAGTGCTTAGCGAGAGATACATTTAACTCATAAGCAACAGGTTAGATAAATTCTTTAAGATTAAAGCCCCTCTCTCGCCCAGCCCAGTGGAATTCGTTTCACTGACCGCTCCAAGGCGGTTCTTCTGTCGCTGTTTATTTTTGTTATGGTTTGTCTTTTTGGATATCGAATTGGCCATTTTGTGGAAAAGTAACTGTCCTTTTGGCTTTCCGCTATTGATGTTTCCATTAGGGTCTGTTGTTTCATGTTTGTGTTTCTTTCCCCTTTGGTAACTCTGGTGGGAGCTGTGGGTAAATTGTGTCGATTCCTGATCATTGCCTACACTTCTATGTTCTACATATAACTACTTTTACCCAAACACTGATGATTCATGAGGCCTATTCCGACTTAATGTTTATGTTTGGTGTCAGGGTTCTGTTTTCCGTCGACTATCTGCCACACATATAGTGCAGTAGACTTGTACCATTAGCTATAAAAGGCACATCTTGTAGAAAATACATGTACATTGTTACTACAGTTTGTTTTCTGCTCTCCCATGAAAGAATTTTATTATTATTATTATTATTTTTTTTTTCAAATTGATTATCATCGTCTATTAGCCAATACGATGTTACACCCGTATGACTTTGTGCATTCTTTCATATCTTAACAATATTTTCTTTTCTGGTGAAAAATTGTCACGGATAGTTTTCTCATTTATGCTTCAAACATGCTGTTGGTGCTCGTTGGAACTGCCGCAGTGAAGTGGTTCTATCGAGTACCCACGGCGTATGTCATGGAGCAGGAATGAGAAAAATATTGTATATCCAGTCAGACGCGCATCCGACTGAGGTACTGAGGCCGACGATTATCATACGAGATATTTTGGCCAGCAATAATCGAGTGTATGTAAACATAAAGTGCAGATAACTCCATGTCAACAGACATACAACGTCTAAACAACGTCGTGTCAACGTCAATGCAACATCACTGCGATGCATTGACGCTGACGCAGCAAATTGTATACCCAGTTACAAAATATTGTAACCCCCAGTTCTCTCTCTATAAAGTTGGGTTTAAAGGGGCGTTCATTGCACGGACCTGTTATCGTAATGAATCGTCTTATTATTAACATTGCTAGAGATACTCGCCTACCAGTCGAGAAAGACAGAAGACCAACTTCTATCGTACATGTTGTCTAAACTGAAAAGCACTCACACAACCTTTCAATAATTTCCTGTCCCCTTTTTGTACTTTCTCTCATCTACTTACTTCTAAAATATGTTCTAGAAAGGGTTGTCCTTTGGAAACAAGGAATACACCACAAAACTGTAAACTAGATCGCGCAGTCGATGGCGCGCCATCGCAAATCCCCACGTTTTGACCGCTTCACGGGACCCTTGGGGGCTGGTCCAAAAATTAATGTGCTCTTGCAGAAGCCATTCATGTATGTAACCCACACACCAAATTTGGTTGAATTCCAATGAACGGTGTAGGAGGAGATAGCCGGACAGACGGACGGACGGACAAACGGACA
>CAUZLF010000520.1:140298-195226 GCA_963580285.1 Lucinisca nassula | reverse complement strand
TAAGCCTGCCAAGGCAAAGTGGTGCAAGTCGGGCCGTCCATGCATATAAATCTTGTTGTTTTCATTGGGCGACAGGGCTTGAGATGTAATTTCATCTCAATGCCGGGTAACAGTCCGACAACATTGGAATCAACACTTCCAAAATCAACCTCATAGTGTTGCGAGGACGTTAAATCTCAAATTAATCAATCAATCAATCAAAAAAAACTTCTTTGTATTTCATTAATTTTGATATCGAGAATTTTACACAAATGGTCCTTTCATATGAAAGTTACGAAACGGGCCTTCGAATTGGATTTTAAATAGGATTTTATTGTCTTTACCTTGACCATTTGCCCAAAAAATGTACATCGTTGACATACGTTACAGTTGTTCACGCCAAAATAGTTAATATATGTATTTAGATTTCAAGTGTAAAACCTATTGTAAACCTATTCGCCTGTTCATACTTCCATGAACGCATCGAATCACATGATTTTCAATGACGTCAAGTGTCGCAAGTCTATACCCTAAACCATGGTTTTCTATGATCTCAATGGGCGTTGACGACGACAATGTTGTTCCGCTCTTTGTAGAAAAAACAGCGTGTAAATGTTTTTCAGCTTTAACAGTTTGCCTTATATGAATTTTTCGCAGAGTGATGAGGAAAAAATAATGTAAATATAAAAAATATTTTTTCGGATGTTCATGAAGGTATGAACGACAGCGGGTCGCTAGTAAAGTTTATATGAACCCCTTCAGAGTTCATTTACTTTGCAGGCGACCCTGTTCGTTTATACTTTCATGAACAGCAGAAAAACAAGTCATTTCATAAATGCCAATGACGTCATACTAATTCATGACATATGAACGTTGTGAACAGTGTATGCGTAAAACTAGCAGGGTATAAGCGTAGGAACATGGACCCGATGTGCCACAGGATTAGTTTGCAACTAACAGACAAAAGTGATATGCGCCGACCCCCCCCCCCCCCCCCGCACACACACACACACACACATTATTATATAGAGGGTCTTACACGAGTGGTCATTTCAAATGAAATTTATGAAACGAGCCTTTGGTGAGTTTCATAAAATTCATATGAAGTGACTACGAGGGTAAGATTCTGTTTATCATATGGCCACTTGAAATTAGATTTTATCGCCATCAAATATGACACTTTTCTTCACAGAAAATGCATGGTTGACATGGACGTCGTCATGACGTTACGTAATCCCGCAAAAGTGTTATTACACGTGTGGTCATACGATTTTTATTACACGACATTATCCACTGCTTATCAATAACGTCATATGATAAACAGTATTATGTAAAAGGAAGTTTTTACACAGCTCTGTTCGTCGCACACTTTGACACATCAAGGGAGAAATACATCCCAGTACCTATATGGCAAGTAGACTTGCCCCACAGGGAGGAAAAAAATGGTCCGACCGGGACGCGAACCCAGGACCTCTCGCATATCAAGAAAACACTCTACCGTTTGAGCTACCGAGCATCACTGGTGATGTCGAACAAATAAAAGCCCTAACGTTTGCCGTTATTGATATATACATTCGTGTGTCAAGGTCAAATCTTAAAAGTTAAGGTACCTACCTGGGTTACCTTAAATATTTAAGTATTTTCTGTGGTTAAGTATCGACTTAAAAGAACGAATTTCTTTGTAGTTCACTTTATACGCCAGTTAAGAAAATACTTAGTTTAAGTAGGTACTTAAAATTTAAGTACGCATTGTAATCCTGGGCCCAGGATTACAATGCGTACTTAAATTTTAAGTACCTACTTAAACTAAGTATTTACTTAACTGTCGTATAAAGTGAACTACAAAGAATTTGTTTCGTTTAAGTCGATACTTAACCAGAGAATATCCTTAAATATTTAAGGTAACCCAGGTAGGTACCTTAACTTTTAAGATTTGACCTTGACACATGAATGTATATATCAACAACGGCAAACACGAGAGCTTTTATTTGCCCGAACTTATCAGTCATGCTCGGTAGCTCAGACGGTAAAGTTTTTGCATCATATTCAAGAGGCCCTGGGTTCGGGTCCCGGTCGAGCCACTTTTTTTTCCTCCTTGGAGCGCAAGTCGACTTGGCGATGAGGTATAAAACAACTGGGATTTCTCCCTTGGTGTGTCACAGTTTTCGACCGATAGAGCTGTATAAAAACTTCCCTTTACATAATACTGTATAATACTGGTAACAGGGTAACAATTTATTGTTTGGTGTAGGAAGGTTCTTACAAGCGAAAGGGGGTCTTAAACGACTTGCTTGTTTTTGTCAGGGTAGGTGTGTGTATGTTTGATTGATTGATTGATTGGGTGTTGAACGTCCCTTTCAACTATATACAGGTCATTTTGGAGACGTTGCTCCTATTTTGAGGAACTTTTACCCGACATTGAGATGAATGACTTCTCAAGCCTGTCGCCCAATGAAACCAATAGGGTTTATAAGCATGGACGGTCCGAATCGCGCCGCTTTTCCTGGGCATGCCATAGGGGTTTGAATCATGAAAAAAAGAAAAGAAAAAAAAGATTCAAGCCCCTATGGGCAGGCTTAGAGCCTCTAAGTGGGTAACCAGTACTCGTGTGCGGTCGGATTCAGCTCTGCGTGGAAGCGTCATGCAGCCAATTTATTTCTTCATGACCCGATGGGTGGGTGGGGCCGACAGGTTTGTGTGTCGGGGGATGGGGGTGTTTGGGGAGGGAGGCTGGCGCATGTCACTTTTGTCTGTTATTTAAAAACTGATCCTGTGGCACAGCGGGTCCATGTTCCTACACTTATGCATGTCCTGCTACTTTTACGCAACCAATGTTCACAACCATCATATGCCGTCTTTATATTCAGTGTCATGAAATAGTATGACGCCACGTGCATTTAAGAAATGACTTTTATTTTTCTGCTGTTCATGAAAGTATGAACGAACAGGGTCGCCTGCAAAGTAAATGAACTCCGAAGGGGTTCATATAAACTTTGCTAGCGACCCGTTGTCGTTCATACCTTCATGAACATCGAAAAAATATTTCTTATATTTACATTCTTTTTTCCTCACTTATAAGGCAAACTGTTAAAGCTGAAAAACATTTACACGCAGTTTTCTATAAAGAGCGGAACGCCCAATGAGATCATAGAGAACCATGGTTTAGACTGGCGTTACTTGACGTCATGGAAAATCATATGACTTGATGCGTTCATGGAAGTATGAACTGCATTGTTTTCTAGAGGTTTACATTAGTATTTTCACTTGAAATGTAAATAATTTCTATTTTGGCTGGAACAACTGTAACGTATGTCAGCGATGTACATTTGCAGGGCAAATTGTCATAGTAAAGGCAATAAAATCCAATTTAAAATCCAATTCGAAGGCCCGTTTCGTAACTTTCATATGAAAGGACCATCTGTGTACGATTCGCGATATCAAAATTTATTAAATACAAAGAAGTTTTTTTTTTTTGGTTGATTTGAGATTCGTCCTCGCAACACTATTTAGGTTTGATTTCGGAAGTGTTGCTTTCAATTTTGTCGGACTTTTACCCGACATTGAGATGAAATTACATCTCAAGCCCTGTCGCCCAATCAAACTCGTATATGCATGGACGGCCCGACTTGCACTACTTTGCCTGGGCAGGCTTTAGCCTTCTAAGTGGTTTACTGGAGGTGGCGTTTGGTCGGCTTGTGCTGGTTGGGAGTGGCAAGGTGACGTGTATCTTGCGTCACTGGGGTGTCCAACTGATATTGGCCGCAACCAATCATAAGCATCTACTCATTGCCTTGAAATGCTAAATATAAATAAGTTTGAGGCTTACCACCTCCCTTGTTTGTTTTGTATGATTTGAGGTTTAACGTCCCCGTCAACACTGTAAAGGTCATTTTGGAGACGTTGCTTCCAATTTTGTGGGACTTTTACCCGACATCGAGATGAAATGACATCTCAAGCCCTGCCGCCCAATGAAACCAATAGGGTTTATATTCTCGCACCGCTTTACCTGGGCAGACTTAGATCCTCTAAACGGATTACCAGTACTCGTGTGCTGGTCGATTTCAGCTCTGCGTGGAAGCATCAAGCAGCCCCTCTATTTCTTCAAGCCTCGATGGGCGGGTGCCGTCCACCCCCTTGTAAGCTTATGCGTGTGAGTGATTGGGTGTGTTTGTGCGGTGAGTGAGTGAGCGCTTTATGCCTCATCAACTGTAAGGTAATACGCAGATAACGACCACATTCATAAAAAGACGGGACAATCCGAGATGGAATGTATAGAGATTTTATATCACATTTTTTTCTCTTTTGTTTTACTCCGACTGGAGCTACGGTTTTTCTCCGTGTTTGTCTGCACGATGTTTGATCTAGTCGTTAATGACTAGATCAACTACATACATGTATAATAATGACATCCGAAAACAATATTGTAGCCGGGGTTAAGTTTGGGGTGGTTTCTGCGGGAGTCTTCCCTGTTCTTCACCATAGTGCAAAATATATTTATTACTGTACCAGATTGTATTGAATATTATGCAATACGCCTAACGGCAAGAGAAGGGTTGAATCATGGACAGACTCTATAAAACCGATTCCGCCCCCACCCCTCGGGGCTTCAGATTTGGCTGCATGATGCTTTCGTGTAGAGCTGAAACTGACCACACTGGCACAAGCACTGGTAAACAGCTTAAAAGGACTAAGCCTACCCAGGCAAAGTGATGTGAGTCAGACCGTCCACTGCATATAAGCCTTTTGGTTTGTATATTCAAATATTGTAGTATTTCTTGTTTCTAAAGGGACCCCGTAGAAACAGCGTTTTGAATATGGCGTGGTGCTACATTGTGACCAATGTTTGTCCGCACAAATCGTGATCGAGTGTGATCCTTCAATGAAACACGTTTTATAGTGTATAAAACATTTTTCATGGTTTATGTGGTGAAATGGAAACTAAACCATCATATTTTCTATTGTCTCCATTCAGTGAAACAGAAGAAGTGATTTTTGACAGATCGCGGGAAAATTGTGGGCCGCCTACATCAATGTGTAATTGAAACTTACGTGCTGATCGTCGTGAAAATTTCCGTCAAAACTACGACTTTATCCGAAGTTAAATACTTAGCTAAGTAAATGAAATAGGTGGCTTTCGAATGCACTTTTTTAGGAAATACTTTACTAAGATATTAATTCCTCCTTAAATCGTTAAGTCGACCTTAACTTAAGTATCGATTGTAATCCTGGGCCCAGATCTTTTTTACTTTTTACGCTTTTACTTTCCTTCCACCTTCACAACTTTGCTTTTCTTAGACTGGCTTTGCACTCAGATGCTATAAATCCCAGCAATGGGTTAAGCAATATTGAAAGTTAGACAAATACAATTTTTCTTTCCATGTCATACGAGCTGCTCTTAAAGGAAAGAATTTGCTCCCCTTAGGAGCAAATTCTTTCCTTTAAGAGTAGCCCGATCCCCGATCCCTCTCATAGAAAGATTTTCCTTGTGAGTTAAGTTATTCACATGTCCTTCTGCCTCCACAATCAACTGAACTCGATCATATGACCACATGTATGATATACAGTAAGACTCCTAAATTAAGACCACCTTTGGGACTGTTTTGTTTGATTTGAGGTTTAACGTCCCCGTCAACACTATAATGGTCATTTTGGAGACGCTGCTTCCAATTTTGTTGGACTTTTACCCGACATTGAGACGAAATGACATCTCAAGCCCTGTCGCCCAATGAAACCAATAGTGTTTATAAGCATGGTCGGTCCGACACTCACACCGCTTTGCCTGGGCAGGCTTAGATCCTCTAAGCGGTTTACCAGTACTCGTGTGTTGGTCGGATTCAGCTCTGCGTGGAAGCATCATGCAGCCCATATATTTCTTCAAGCCCCGATGGGCGGGGGCCGAATGGGACTGTTCAAAAGTGGTCTTAAAAGTATGTAAGAATATACGAGTTCTCTGCAGAAAAGCAAAATCATAAAATTACTCTGGTGGGCATTTAATACGAAATTAATGAAACTCGCAGAGGGCTCGTGTCATCTTTAAATTACACTGGTGGGCATTTAATACGAAATTAATGAAACCCGCAGAGGGCTCGTTTCATAAATTTCATATGAAATGTTCACTCATGTATAAACTGCACATCACGAAAACACGCCTATATGATTTTGACCCCCCTTGAACCCCACTTTTATATTGTAAAACTGGGGTTTGCAGGGGTAAACCTTATTTTTCATCATAAAATTTTCATTTTTTCGGCGATAAAGTAGGCAATGTATTTGTATAGGCCTGTTTTCGAAATGAGAAAACACATCCAAATACACATTTTCCTGTATATGTACACATAGTCAGCCCTAATTAGTGTATATAGAAACGTCGGTAAACAAACTGACAGAGTAATAAGAATGCTTGACAACTCACTAGTTCATATCCATTATCATTTTAGTTTTCATCATTTTTATTTTCAAGTTTCATTTTCACCTCTTGATTAATTATGAAGAGAGGAAGTAGCCACCCGTATCTCTTATCAAAATACCCTTTGTATATACCCAAATACACAGGTAACATCTAATCCCACATAAAATAGTTTACGCTATAAATACTTTTTTACGAATTGGAACTTTCGAAAATTCCGACTTTATTAAATTTCAATGTATTGAAAAATCGCCCCCGATCACGTTAATAAGTAATGTAAGTGATATTGTTGTAAAATGGCTTTTATACAAGCCTCCGTGGCCTATTGGGTAAGAGCGCTGAGTCTTAATCATTAGATTTCTCTCCGCTGTGGTTCGAGCCTGGCTCGGGTCACATGTGAGACGCAAAAATCTGCAACGGAAAGTCAGTTTATTTTTCTCCGGGTAGGCCGGTTTTCGCCCACCGCTGATTGACGATCGGTTCGAAATAAGTGAAATAATCTTGAAAGGGCCGTAAAACCAAAATCAAAAATATGGATATTATAAGGGAATAATTTTTGGCGAGTGTTTGACAATCGACCCAAAGTTGTATTGACTATCACTCACCAATCAGACTGATTTGTAAGAAATCAAGGTAACGGTTATTTATAACGATACTGCTCTTGTCAATGTGACGTCAGAGTGCTCGTTTAATGGGCCATTGGCAAGTAGTGCAGACAATGATCAGACCCGAGGTTATAAAACTTTTTCATGCTCAACTCACATGAGCATAAAATTTGTCCCGCTCACAAAATTTTTAAATGCCAACAATTGTTGGCATTTTAAAATTTGTGAGCAGGACAAATAATATTCTCTGCTACTGACAAAGAAAAAACGCCCAACTGATAAGTGTTTTAATATTTATCAGCAAAACAAATTTCATGCTCAGCTGAGTTGAGCATGAAAAAAAAATATGGCCTGCTCTCAGACAAATCGTCCCGACAGTGCCTTCAGTGCTTTGATTTTAATTTCTGATCGTGCGTACTCGGAACAAACACCTCTAGTAGTATAGTGGGTTCCTTTATAGGTACAAGAGCAATTGACAAATTGAGTAAATGCGAAAAGTAAACCATTTTATTTAGACATTATAACCCTGATCACCCACAAATGCCAATTGTTCCAATACTGGGACATTCGGAAACAGTTAAGACTGATTGATTAGAGGCCACAGAATGTTGCGCCTAATCGGTTGCTTCACTATTTGCATTAAGTTCGGAATTTGCTTTAAAACTCACAGCTTATAGAACAAGTAAAAAATTGCTCCATGTTGGAGCAAAGGAGGAAGCGCTGCGGAAAACAACTTTTTATACCCGCTTTTTCGAAGAAAAATCGGGTATATTGTTTTCGTGTCAGAGTCGAGTGTCTATCAGTCCGGGGGTCTGTATGTATGTATGTTTGTATGTAACTATGTGTGTATATACGTCCGTCGAGTTTCTATGGAATGGATCTCCTCTGAAACCGTTAAGATACATTTTTCAAACTTTGCCTGTGGATAATACATGGAATGTAGATGACACTGGACTACTTTTGGCGTGACCTTGACCTCAACATGGCCCCAAGGTCAAAGGTCAAAAAGTATTATTTTGCCATATCTTCTAAACTATTGGAGTTACACTTCTGGAACTTTGTTTATTGGATGACCCTTGGAATATAGAATAAATTGGGCTCCTTTTGGTGTGACCTTGACCTCAACATGACCATAAGGTAAAAGGTAAAAAAGTATGACTTTGTCATATCTTCTAAACTATCGGAGTTACACTTCTGAAGCTTTGGTTAATGGACGGCCCTTGGAATATAGAATATATTGGGCCACTTTTGGTGTGACCTCGTTCTCAACATGACCCCAAGGTCAAAGGTCAAAAGTATGATTTTGCCATATCTTCTAAACTATTGGAGTTACACTTCTGAAACTTTGGTTATTGGATGGCCCTTTGAATATAGAATAAATTGGGATACTTTTGGTGTGACCTCGACCTCAACATGACCCCAAGGTCAAAAGTAAAAATGTATGACTTTGCCATATCTTCTAAACTATTGGTGTTACACTTCTGAAACTTGGATATTGGATGGCCGTTGGAATATAGGATAAATTGGGATAATTTTGGTGGACCTCAACATGATCCCAAGGTCAAAGGTGAAAAAGTATGACTTTGCCATATCTTCTAAACTATAAGAGTTACACTCCTGAAACTTTGCTTATCAGTTAGAATGTTCTTTGCAACTTTTTTTAACTTATAGTTTTGGCTAGCTAATACATAGTCATTAGTGTTATTCATAAAAAAGCGGGTATTTGCGATGGTATACCATCGACTGCGCGATCTAGTTTACCTTTAATTTCATTAAAGATTTCATAATTGTGCATGTCTTTAAAGGGTTGGACCTAATACATGAGAATGAGCCTTTTCTTACCGATTCATTATAGGAACGGTTTGTACGGCCATTCCCAATTGCGGGCAGTACAAATCATAAACAGAGAAGGTGGAAAAGAGTATGAAACATCGCGAGCAGGTCATAAAGAGCATTTCGCCGCAAATAAGCAACAGAATACTTTAGGAATTTTGAATGACTTCAGAATTATAGCTTTGAGATCTATCTATCACCAGTCAATGACACATTACATGATTGTTCGTTATTATCCCCTCGCAACAAAGTTGCGATCGATACCATACGTCCGTGTGGGGGTGTTTGTGTGGGTGTCCGTGTGTCCGGAAACTTGTGAACAGGATTAAAGACAATACCATCATCGGAGAAGCATCATACCTTCCATAAATGTTCCCCATGGAGAGAGAATAAATCTTATTGATTTTCAAGGTCAAGGGTCAAATGCCAAGCTAACAATGGACTTGACATTGAAAACATTGTGAACAGGATAAAAGACGTAGCTATCATCATTGAAGTATCAAACATTCCACAAATGTTTCCCGTGGAGCGATGATGAACTCTATAGATTTTCGAGGTCAAGGGTCAAATGTCAATGTCACGATGCACCGTGTGAAAAATGAAGTGTCCAATGCACTCTGAGGTGAGTGACTCTGTATTTGCCTTCTGGGATGACCCTAGGAAATGCTGATTCTTCTCCATCGGTAAAGTCACATACCAGAATCAGCATTCGGAATTATTACTGAGGATTCGTCAAATGCCATTCAAAGATCAGGACCTGTGAAGTTAGTCTCTGGCTCTCACGAAAGTGGCAAAATTAGCTCCAGTATTATCAGCACCTTCAACTGTGGAAATAATCGAATCGGAAAGAGCATTCCACTCTCTAATGGTCCGACGGAAAAAAGATTCTTTGTACAAACGGGACAATTGGGATCATCATGCCTCATGACAAATCAAGGGACTTTACTTGTACTGGCATTTTTCCAGCTCCGAAAATCCCGAAAAAATTGAAACAACCTCAAAATGACCAAATAAAAAAATGACCACATTTGTTTTTATTTGATTTTTCCAAATTTAACATTGGATGAAAGAAAAATAATTGTTCTACTTAAATTTTCAGTCCCATTTTTCATCGCATAATGAATGTTTTAAATACTGTAGTTTAAAATCAGTATGAGCATACAGGCACACGTCGCAAGGGCAACGTCAACTCAACGTCGGTGCAATGTCACGACGTTGCACCGACGTAGATGTGACGTTGCATTAAAGTCATGACGTTGCACCCACGTTGATGTGACGTCACAATTACGTCATGTGCCATTCAAAGATCAGGACCTGTGAAGTTAGTCTCTGGCTCTCACGAAAGTGGCAAAATTAGCTCCAGTATTATCAGCACATTCAACTGTGGAAATAATCGAATCGGAAAGAGCATTCCACTCTCTAATGGTCCGACGGAAAAAAGATTCTTTGTACAAACGGGACAATTGGGATCATCATGCCTCATGACAAATCAAGGGACTTTACTTGTACTGGCATTTTTCCAGCTCCGAAAATCCCGAAAAAATTGAAACAACCTCAAAATGACCAAATAAAAAAATGACCAAATTTGTTTTTATTTGATTTTTCCAAATTTAACATTGGATGAAAGAAAAATAATTGTTCTACTTAAATTTTCAGTCCCATTTTTCATCGCATAATGAATGTTTTAAATACTGTAGTTTAAAATCAGTATGAGCATACAGGCACACGTCGCAAGGGCAACGTCAACTCAACGTCGGTGCAATGTCACGACGTTGCACCGACGTAGATGTGACGTTGCATTAAAGTCATGACGTTGCACCCACGTTGATGTGACGTCACAATTACGTCATGTGCCTGATGGGAAGTAACCAACAATGTCGGAAATCACTGTTAATTCCACCCCTCCCAGACCCACACAAACACACTTTTTGGGTCGATTGTTTTCCAATCGACCAAAATTCCTAAGCACACAACGCTCACGTGACTATCACTCTTTACCAAAGAACACCTATTCAAATACATTGAAAATTTGACCGTCAAAAAAAAAAAAAAAATGAAAATTTTCAGATAGAAGAAAATCTGATATCATATTTCTGTTCAAAATATAGATTGTGATTACTCGTTAGAACCGCCTCAGAAATAATGGGTATCACCGTTAACTCCAGTTTCACTGTATAAAAGTGGGGTTTAAGGGGTCAAAATTATATAGGCGTGTTTTAAAGCATATCAAGGTAGGAATCATTTACAAAAAAAAAAACGCCCCCGGCCATCGGGGCTTGAAGAAAAAGATGGGCGGCATGATGCTTCAGCGCAGAGCTGAAACCGACCCGCACACGAGTACTGGTAAACCGCTAAGCGGATATAAGCCTTCCCAGGCAAAGCGGTGCGAGTCGGCCCGTCCATGCTTATAAACCCTATTGGTTTCATTAGGCGGCAGGGCTTGCGTTGTCTTTTCATCTCAATGTCGGGCGGCCCCCATCCATCGGGGCTTGAAGAAATAGATGGGCTGCATGATGCTACCACGCAGAGCTGAAATCCGACCCCACACGAGGACTGGTAAACCACTTAGAGGAACTAAGCCTGCCCATGTAAAGCAGTGCAAGTCGGACAGTCTATGCTTATAAACCCTATTGGTTTCATCGGTCAACATGGCTTGAGATGTTATTTCATCTCAGTGCCGGGTACAAATCCCACAAAATTAGAAGCAACGTCTCCAAAATGACCTTTACAGTGTTGACGGGGACGTTAAACCTCAAATCAAAAAAAAAAAAAAAAAAAAAAAAAAAGCCGCATTATTTACATCTTAGAGAATTATCTGTAGAATCTGGACTGCAGTCTTGTGTTGGGTTTGGCAAACAGTGTAGACCATATCAGAACGCGGTGTCTGTTCAGGGTCTTCACTGTTTGCTTAGGGTAAAGGGTTAAACGAAACAGTTCAAGTTCCCATTTCAGCGCCATTTTTTTCAATCTACACTAAGATATACTCGACCTATCAGTGCTGTCAGTGCTTTGATTTATTTACCCTTCAACCCTTCCACCCCTGAGTTATAGGCGTGGGCTCTACCATCACTGACTTTGGGCACGTCCATTTTACTTTATATAGTATCTAGCTTAAAAGAGTCATCAGGATAACAAGTTATATATCCCTATAAGGTGGCTCATTATGCGCCATCTCATCAGGATCTACATGTTTGCATTAGTATCTGTGCCGGGCTTCAGGGTTGAAAGGGTTAACCTTTGCTGTAGTAACAGGCTTAAAAATATTGCCCAGTAAACAATCATTGGAATCGAAAGGGATACGTTTAAACCGTAGATTTTACCATTCTGTGCAGAAGCACTGTCATCTATTTTAAACACACATAGACTTCTGTCATCCATTTCAAACAATGGATATTAATTTTTGGATAATTCAACAATGAAATATCAGGAGTATATTCAGGACTGTACTGACTGAAAATAAAATAATAATCAAAACCGAATACCCTTTCGATGATTAAAATAAAAAACATAGTTCGTTATTAAAAATCCAGAATGTATCAAAAATAGAATTCGAATGGCAAAAAATCAGATTTCAAATGTATAATTGAATGTAGTAACAAATTAAAATTGTTAAAAATGTGTTTTAATTTTATCAATAACGCGAACTTCTGTGACTGACAATTCGCTTACATCATTGAAAAGTCAAGTTTCATGATTACATAGTCCGTGTCTCAAACTCATTACAAATGGCGCTGCGTTGGTACGCAGCGCAATCAACGTGACAACGCATATGCTGCAATTAGAGCTCTCGAAAGCGGGTGAATAACTGTGTTCGATTGTATTGGTCACAAGCGATTTAACCCTGTATACCGGTGCAGATCCCGATGTGGATATACATTGTACCTATGCAAACCTTGAAGATCCAGATAAGAGGGCACGTATCGAGCAGTCTCGCCAGAATCTACATGTACACTATTTGCCATCATCAGAAATCCCTTTCTAAAGATGGAAGAGTCCTGTTCAGAAACTCTGGGATGAAAGAGTAAAATCTCATACCAGTTGTATAATCGGAAAACGCGTGGGAAAATAGTCCCGGAGTATTGTTTTCTTCTCAGAACTCGTCTTTCTGTGCCAATTTATTTGTAAAAGATAATTAGCATGTTAAGTATTTAGAACTTTTCCGAAGTTCCATGCACATCCCAGCACGGTCAAGTTTGATCTTAAGAACTAATTTTATTAAGGGTATGTTCGAAGAAGCGGAAGCGCTGTGGTTGGGTTCAGTACCGGAAATAGATTTTCGTTGACATAGAAACTTGATACGAGTATCAACAGCTCGTTGGACAGAACTTTGCGATTTAAAAGAGTCAGTTTTATTATGCGCATCAGTTGTTGAGCAAGAATAGAAGATTACGGATTTAAAATATTTAAAGAAAATCTACTTTTATCCGTCGCATACAGGGTCATTTAGTGGACCGTAAAAACTTTTATCAAACTTTTGGGAAAGAGGGAAAATTTAAGATCGCCGGAAAAAAGAATAAACAGTTTCTGAAGAACCTGGAGGAATACGCGTTGCAGAGAGACATTAAAAGAAGGCGGAAAAGGAGAAAGGTTATAGTGTCTGGCATAGATAATCAGTGGGGTACGGATTTAGCTGACGTGCAGAGTCAAAGGTAGGAATCAAATTATGGCTCGTTGTTATTGACGTCCGTTCTAAATATCTGTTTGTGGAAACTCTGAAAGACAAAAACATCTGGTAGCGTTGTGTAAGCGTTTTAAAAAAAATACTGAACCAAGGGCGTACTCCAGAAGTGGTTTTTGTGATAAAGGTGGTGGGGACTCAATAACAAGGTTATCGGTTGAGAGCGATAGTGCGGACACCTTCTAGGTGCAACGGTTTATCGACGTGACCCAGATATAGCGCCGAGACAAGCTCATAAGGTTGAATTTTCCGAGTATATAAAAAGAAACAATTATCGACATCGAGTAGGAGAAACATAGCCAGAACCCATGCCACACACCCCGAGAATCTCGATGTCCATGAGGCAGTCAGCCCAGTATCGGCCCCAGATTCCATTGTGATGAACTGGTAGGTGGTGGAGATGGTGGTGGTTATTTTGTTACATTAGGCTAGCATATCTGATAGAAAATGAACCAAAACAATGACTGACCTTAAGAAACCGGAACATATAGATAGTAGGGGTCAGTGACTGGTCAGTAGACAGAATATGGAAGCTGCATCTGTATTTACTTGCTTGGAAGTTACAGAAAGGCAATTTATATTGGTTCATTAGGGAGAGATAGCTTCTCACACAAACTTAAATTTATTAAAATAAATTAATATTTTGTGTGAAAAGCAAGACAGTTTACAAGCATACAGTTTATTGCCTAAATGTATCCTACATATGATATGCAAAATATACATATTATATCCACTAAACTAAGTTTGGCTATCTGGGGCAAATCAGCTGACTTTGGGATCTTCCAGCCAGGACCCATGCCACACACCCCGAGAATCTCGATGTCCATGAGGCAGGCCAAATTCAGAGCAATGCATGCGATGGACCAGTCTCTGTTCCCGGGCAAGAACATGGCAAGGGCACAAGCTTGAATCCAAACTGAAAGTGTTTTATTTGGGGAACAAAGGGCAAAATTGAATAATTTTGACCTCAATGCCCAAATCGAATGACTTGTCAGGAGATAGCCCCAAATAGACAGTTGAGAGATAACCTGCAGTTCACCACAATGAAGAAAACATGATATTCAGATGAGACTGTAAAACAAGCTGTAAAGTCTAACTTATAACTTAGTATAAATTCCTCACATGTTTAGTTTGCCAGGTAATGACCTTGCCCTGTTTACCAGTGTTAATCTGAAACCCTGCACCCACAATTCACCTCTTCTTTTTTTTTTTTTTTTTTTCTCCCAACCAATTCTTTTGGTTTGATCCTTTAACATTAATTTTTTACGGTCCAATAAACACTTTTTTTTTCTTTTTTTTTTATGAAATTTCGAGATGGTCAGTTTACCTATTTGCAATTTGCCTTGGCAAGCTTATACCACTACAGTGCATATTCTTTTGCGAGAAACTGACAACTGCCCTTCTTGAATTAACGGAAGAGAAAGAATGACCATAGAAAAGATATCATGATCAGTCCCCTACGAAAGAATAGTGCCAACCCATGCAGGTATCGAACCGGTGTCCTCTGATCACCAGCCTGACATTCATCCAACTGAGCTACTGAGGTTGGTTGTTCTTATTACTGTGTTGTATATTCAAATATGCTATTTCATTTACCTTATATTTATAATACCCACAATACAGTGAGCATAATTTTATATTTTTACAGAATGCCTACAAAGTGGGAAACAGCCCCCTTTTATATATATATATATATATTAGGGAATACCTACAATATGGTGAACAGTCATCACCTGGTATCCCATTTTTTTTTTTTTTGGTTATATATTAGGGAATACCTACAATATGGTGAACAGCCATCACCTGGTATCCCCCCCCCCCCTTTTTTTTTTTTTTTTTTTTTGTTATTATTGTTATAGAACACCTACAATATGGTGAGAACAGTCATCACCTGTTATCCATTTTTTTTTTTTTTTTTTTTTATAGAATACCTACAATATGGTGAACAATCATCACCTGGTATCCTATTTTTTTTTTTTTTTTTTTTTTTTTAGATATATTAGGGAATACCTACAATATGGTGAACAATCATCACCTGGTATCCCATTTTTTTTTTCAATATATTAGGGAATACCTACAATATGGTGAACAATCATCACCTGGTATCCCATTTTTTTTTTTCCCCCGGTATATTAGGGAATACCTACAATATGGTGAACAATCATCACCTGGTATCCCATTTTTTTTTTTTTTTTTTTTTTTTAATGTATATATAGATACATTAGGGAATACCTGCAATATGGTGAACAATAATATGCATACATATACATAAACTCTTATTTACATGATATTATGGTCATTGAACTCTACTGAAAATGCTGTTATCAGTATATGGCTATGCAGTGGTAGTAGTGTCTCTGATGGCAGGTGTGAGGTAATTGTATTGACTCCTGATCATTGCCTTCACTTTTACTTGTGAGGGGGATATGCCTCAAAAGTGAACACGTAATGTTTAGAAGACATTTTGCAGCAAAGATGTTACTCACACAGTTTTCCCATGGCCATTTGGGTATCACGTAAGGCTGATGTAGGAATGTCAATGTATCTTAAATGACAATTACTTTTCCATCTTCCTAAGCACTGAATTAAGTAATCTGGTACTTTCTCGGACCCATAAGTGCTGGCAGCCCCTCTACGAAAGCTATGCCCAGAAAATTCTTTGTCATTCATTCCAATTGATCGCAGAATGTATCGTAATTTATCAATAAAGTATTTCCTGGTTAATGCCTGACCATCTAACATTAAAAATAATGGGCTTTCAGCTAGTCTAGATGTTAAGAACTTACTATTTCTACTTTTTAAATAACTGAGTAAGGCAGACCTTGGACAGAGATAATTCGAAGTAGCATACAGAGTTATGGTGACACCCTTTCTAAAAGGATCTGTCTTTGATTGTTTCAAAGTTAGGTCAGCCCGATCTGGGTAGAAAACTAAATCTTGTAGGCTTAAGTGCACATTTTTATTGTAGACCTGGTCGATAGTAAATTCCCCACATCTTTAAAACCCAAAGAAAGCAGTAGTCATGACAGCTTTCAGCATCAAAGATGTGTATGAATCTAGCAAGCTCGTTGATAAGCGAGAAATTATTAATTCAAGTACTTGTCTTGTGATAGGTTTTTTAGAAGAAGTGGGTATACCTTGCAGACGTTTTATACCTGTCAGGGCTGCTTGCAATCTTGGTAAAGCACTAGTTTCAAAGATTGTGTCACGAGTTTTCACTAAGTAATTGTATCTTATTCCACATAGATATAGCTTAATTGTAGAATATTGCAAATGTAAATTGTTAAAACAATATGTCACAAAAGACAGTAACAAATCTTCACTTAATACAGGTAGTTCATTGCTACTAAAAAATATCCCATTCAATAACACAAATGTCATAAAAGCTTGGAAGCCAGTCTTATATGTCTGTTGAGTTGATGAGCTCACAGACTTTATCAAAAGTTCATTCACACTAAGGTGTTTTTCATGTTTTCCCAAAGTAGCAGCTCTGGCTTTGGACAAGGTGTTGGTTGTTGATCTGCATGGGGGTTCAAAGTCTTGAATTTCTCTACCTGTAAACGTGATAAAAGGTCTGCTGAAATATTAATAAAAATCAAAAGTGAGTTCCTTTAAGAGCAATGAAAACATTCATAAGAAAGAAGATGGGTCATACTACGTAGTTTTAGCTAATAAAGCCTCATCAGTGACCCTGTAATGATCCGGCAAAGAAAGCCAGAGGAAACATACTGCAATTTTTCTTAAGTTTCGTATTTATGTAATCAGCAGAAAAATAGAAACCATTAGTCAATGCTAACCATGTAAGTTTACGCATCAGTTTCATCATGTATGGGCATTTAGAACGGCCCTTCTTAAGCACAGAAACAACTGCGGTATTGTCACAAATAAACAAAATCTTCTTCTTTCGCCATTCATGACCAAACACAAATGCTGCTGCAACTACGGGATACAGCTCCATGAAAGCCATTGGATTCTTCCAAATATCATCTGGCACTCCTGGCATATCTGATGGCCAGGGAGAAAACATCCAATGGAATCCATACACGACTGCAAACCCCGCAGTTGATGCAGCATCAGTGTGTAAGTAAATATCATGGGATGTAGTAAAGTTTTTCTCGTAAAATAGTGATACTCCATTCCAGTTTTCGAGAAATAATACCCACATATTCAGGTCCTCTCGGCATAATTTATTCAAATGAACAAAGAAATGCAGCTCTTTCACTGAAGCAGCTAATTTCAGCAAATAACTGACAAATGACCTACCAGCCAATACGACTCTTGAGGCAAAATGCATGTGCCCAAGAAGCTGCAATAGCTCCCTCTTGGTACATGACCTTTTTCTAAGTAATTCTTGTATGAATGTTTTGATTCTCAAAATCTTATCAGCTGGTAAACGTGCCTCCATTTTAACAGAATCTAGAATCACCCCTAGATATTCCAGAAAAGTGCTTGGACCTACGGTTTTGTTCGTCGACAAGGGTATACCTAAACACTTGAACAACTTTAACATACTCTGATAGGTGGTATTTGCATCATAGTGAGGTCTGTCTATAGTCAAAAAATCATCAAGTAGATGAAATATACATTCGATATTGTAACAGTTCTCTGCAATCCAGCAAAGACTGCAAGCAAGTACATCAAATATCTTTGGGGAGGAACGACAGCCAAATGATAAACGAACTAGAACATAGATTAATCCCTCCCACCGTACACAAAATAAATTCCATTGATCCTTGCGTACTGGACAAATTTTGAAAGCATCTTTGATGTCGAATTTACAAAGCATAGCTCCAGTTCCCACCTCAGAAATTTTCTTAATTGCATCATCAAGTTTGACATATGTGAGACTGCATTGTTCTTTGTCAATAAGATCATTGATGCTAGAATGCTTTGAGTCATTATGAGGAGCAGAAAGGTCTATGCTGATGCTCTGTCTCTGGTCGGGCTCATCGGAGTCTAACTGTTGGTTTTCTTTTGCTCCAGCATTTCAGTGGTTTCTTGCTGTCGAGTCCTCACCGTTGTCTCACCTCTGTGGTTCTTTGATTTCTGTGTTCACGGAGATGTTGCACTGATGAGTTAGGAGGCCTTCATGCGGACTGAACAAATTATTTGTCTTAATCGCGACGGAAGTAAGGGCGAGGATTGTGGCCACGTAAAATCGATTTAAGCCCCCCAGTGGAAATCTTCCACTGACCGTTCCAAGGCGGCTCTTCCGTGGCATTTTATTTATGTTGTTGTTTGTTACTTACTGTGTATATCACTTGTGTCTTTTAATTTTGGATGGCCATATGGCCATTTTGTGGGAAAGTAACTGTCCATATGGCCTTCCTTTGTTTAGGTTTCCATTATGGTCTGGTCGCTTAATGTTTGTATTTCTTTCCCTTTGGTGTCTTTTATGGATGGAGTAAGTTAATTGTATCAATTCCTGATCTTTGTTTTACTTCTACTATGATTAGTCGTTTCTTGTAAGAATATTTCCCTGTTGCTACTCCTATCGGACTGATACGATAACAGTCAAATGGGGCAGACAGGAATGGTCCATAGGCATAACCTTTCTCGCATTCTTCTCTCAGAAGATTTGAAACTATTTCTGGCTGAGTTCTTGCAGACATTAAATTTTTACATTCTTTTGTTGGTAAAGTTGTGGAAGAAACCAAAGTATCAAACCCAAATTTCAGTCCATTGCATAAAAATTCGACAAAATCAGTATCAGGATGATTACTTAATTTTTCATGTAAGACGTCATACTTGACACAGGTAGTGGGCTGTACTGTGGATAGTCAGTTGTTCTTTATACTCTGTTTTGGCTTAACAGTGTTGTTAGACACCTGAACAGGAATCTGTTTAAGGCTATTCCCAGAACAGCTTTTAGCACCATGTGATGAAGATTTGCATTTTTTTACAAATATGAGCATAAAAACACTGGTTTCTTTTACATCCACTAGAGTTAAAGAAATGACATACAGGAACACCATTGTGCATACTCTCATTGTTTTTGAATGAACCATGACTATCCTGAGGCTTGTAAGATGGGTGCATATGTCGCGGGCAGAAAGGTGTAGTATGAGACACTTCACCACAAATACTACAGGCGTTAGCAGGTGTCCCACCAATAATCATCTGAAGGAGATCTTTGTCTTTCTCTGCCCAATTTATCTTTTTCCCAATGGCTAAAGCTGCAGCACATCGCTGGCTAAAAATCTTATGATACTCATTAAACTTTTGTCCATACATTCTGGACATTTCAACGAGATTTGCTTCATACTTCTCTAATTCCATCTGACGCCAAGGGTACCTACTGCAGTGTATGTGCTTATATTTTTTGAAGGCAATTATGAACTCCTCAATTGTCAAATTCCTATTCAGTCTTGGATCTTTCATGGACTTTGATTCTTTTAATAATTCATACTCTGGAATCAGTAAAGTAGCTAAATTGACATATTTACCTTCCATGATTTTATTTCTGATGGAGTCTGTCACATAATCAATGTGACCCACAGATTCTGGATGTAAACCATATACACCTGGTGATGTGAAACTGTTTTGATAATTGTCATTCTGGTTCTGAAATTTGTCTAGGGTGGCTTGAGAAATATCATTATTTTCTTTCTTATCTACAATTTTTCCCAGAAGAGTTGTCATAGTATTCATGAAACTGTAAATTGTATTTATGTCCTCCTTTCTAGAAGACCAAGCACCTTCGCTTTCTGAAGAATTAACTGAAACTGATGCCTCATTAGTATTCCTGTCTGTATCGGTATATGAGGCTGTTACTGTCGCATTAGCATCTGATACTATATCCGTACTCGGTATTGGTGTCACAACAATGGAATCTTGTTCTTTTTCATAAACTGGCAGAGCCTATCTGAATTTGGCACATTCTGTGATGATTCTGGCCTACTCCTGTAGCTCAAGTTCTCCAAGTATAAACTTTTCAACTCAGATTTAGAGTAAGAGGATGGTGCATAAATATTCCACTCTGCAAGTTTGTTTCTGAATTGTTCTGCATACCAATTGTTGATGTTATTCATGTCATATGGAGCTGTCCTCTTTATTCTAGACCTTTTAGAAAGTCTCCTTGTTGCCATAATAATGTTTATCACAAATAACTTCTAAAGAGATTTTTTTTTTTTTTCTCTAATTTTAACTTGATATTTTAAATCTGTGTATGTGTATTTATTTTTTAAAGTGTTTTTCTTTTTCAGGAAAAACAATAAGCATTTATTTTGTTACATTAGGCTAGCATATCTGATAGAAAATGAACCAAAACAATGACTGACCTTAAGAAACCGGAACATATAGATAGTAGGGGTCAGTGACTGGTCAGTAGACAGAATATGGAAGCTGCATCTGTATTTACTTGCTTGGAAGTTACAGAAAGGCAATTTATATTGGTTCATTAGGGAGAGATAGCTTCTCACACAAACTTAAATTTATTAAAATAAATTAATATTATACGATTTAAAGAAAACTCATTGTTTGATAGAAAAAGTAAAATGAAGGCACGGAAAAGTCAACAAAATGGCTTAAGCTCAACTATCGCAGTCACTTTTGGAAGTAGACATTCAAGTTAACGAGAATTATAACAATCAAAACAAGAAATATCTTTAAAAAAGATATGCGGCGTAGATTTAATTGGAAGGTTGTTTAGAAACCAGTGCTTCAGCTGAAGTGCACGACCCGCCAGATGCTTTTAGCTTTATGAGTGTTACCATATATGGTGGCCATTTTGGTCATGTGACCTGGACCTAAAACGGTTCCCCAAATAAATGCGCCTTATCGTAAGGAGCAAAAATATATCTTATACTTTAGTACTGTTTTCTGAATCGTTTGCAGGAAAAAATGAATTCTCACTTTTCCAATACAAAAGCATATGTGTCAAAGTTTGACCTAGGCACAAAGAAGGTCAAGGTCAACCCAGGGTCACCATTTTAGCAATTTATGATGGGCCTACGTCCCAGATGCTATTTATCAAGTTTCGTGGAAATCTGCCCAGTGGTTCTGGAGAAGACTATTTTGAAGGGTTTTTACTATATATGGCTTGGCGGCCATTTTGGTCATATGACCTGGACCCCATGAGCAAATTTTGGTTTCCCCCATCCCATAGAGGCTCCATATGAAATTTGACCTTAATCGGCCCAACGGTTTCCGAGGAGAAGCAGTTCGAGAATTTTCACATTTTTCGCCTCGGCGAGGCTATACTAAATGGAAAGTCATATTTCGCAAGTTCATTGGTTAGATCTCATTGATATCTATCAGTATGCCAAAAATTGTTTAAATATTCCAAGCGGTTAAGTCACTATCACCAATTTTCACACACGGGTTACGGACGGACAGACAGACAGACCGTATATGGCTTGGTGACCATTTTGGTAATGTGACCTGGACCCCATGAGCAAATTTTGGTTTCCCCCATTCCATAGAGCCTCCATTTGAAATTTGACTTCAATTGGCCCAACGGTTTCCGAGGAGAAGCAGTTCGAAAATTTTCACATTTTTCGCCTCGGCGAGGCTATACTAAATGGAATGTGATATTTCGCAAGTCATTGGTTAGATCTCATTGATATCTATCAGTATGCCCAAAATTGTTTAAATATTCCAAGCGGTTAAGTCACTATCACCAATTTTCACACACGGGTTACGGACAGACAGACTGACAGAATGACACGGTGATTTTAGGGCACTCTTAGAAAATCAACCGACTTCAGTCGGTCGCTTTTTCTGCGGGTCGTGCAATATGAGCTACAATAGTGACAGCAACAATTGTCTAGCTATGAAATGGTTTACTGTATTCAAACAATTCAGATATCACGCGAGGAAAAATAGCTTTGCAGAGGGCGGTGTACCGCCTGTTTGAGCTAAGGTCAATGTAAAAGGTCAAGGTTAAAAACATGACCTCATTTCAAGAGCATATGATCTCAAGTATATGCACAACAAATAAGAAAACGTTATCATTCACTGTTTTTGAACACAAATTCTAGGGTTAACATTTAGGGTTGTCGCTATGGTGAACGTAAACGCATAGACGGACGAACAAACGGACGAGCAGACAAACGGACGGAAACTTGATCTTATGTGCACCTAACTAAAACTCAAATTACACTTATTACTTTTCAGAATTTATATAACATTAATGATATTCGAAAATGTCCATTTTGTGTTAAAATGGAGGAGATAAAGTATGCTGAAGACAAATGATACACTGCAACTTTTATTTAGCATATATTGTAAATTAAACATCTGTCAATTTGTAATGCGATTATTACATGTTTTTGTCATGCTATATCTCTTTATTGGTTTCATTGGGCAACAGGGCTTGAGGTGTCTTTCATCTCAATGTCGGGTAAAAGTCCCACAAACTTGGAAGCAACGTCTCCAAAATGACCTACACAGTGTTGATGGGGACGTTATACCTCAAATCAAACAAACAATTCCTTTCGCAGAAAATTCTTCCTTTCGCGAAAGGAACCTTTCTTTCGCGTAATGGTTCCTTTCGCTATATAGACCAACCACGTGAAATTAGGTAAAAATAGCTATTCACCGCAGCAGTTACAGAATTCACTAGAATCCCAATTATACATATGACGTATGGTCATCAAAGGACAAGACGGTGAGCAAGCCGAAACTGTATATATTTTTCATTCATGTCTCACATAACAAATGAAACATCTCCTAGGTTAAAACTTCGGTAAACTGTCGTATTTTTTAGTAGATTTATTTATGCAAATCATTGACCAATGAAATGGTCATCTCCTTGGACATGTGGTTTTATTGACCAATGGAGTAACGAAAAATGTAGGACAAAAGCAAAACCATAACGGCTACGCCGTAAAAATACTTTTCATATCAACAAAAATTATTGTATTTCTATATTTAAAAACGACTCAAGAGAAACTGTAACAAACATACACCTTCAAGTCAATGAACTGGACAAAACATCCATTCTATAAGAATAAATAGACCAAATATCAAACCTAGAAAGGCCCTGTTCAGAAACTCAAGAAGAAAGGCTAAAATCTCAAAAGTAGGCCATAAAACCAGCTATATAAATAATGGTGGAAAACAGAAGTGAAGGCAATGATCAGGAATCGATACAATTAACCTACATCACCCATTAGAGCTACAAGAGAGAAAGAAACAAAACAAACCCTAATGGAAACATAAATAGCGGAAAGCCAAAAGGACAGTTACTGTGGCCATAATAGGCAATCTTCAGTACCATGATTATGTGTTATATTCCATCAACTTGTTCCACATCCTACAAAAATATAGGCTTAAACTATTTCTTTGACAAATGATAAGGGTAGATAACTCGAAGTAGAATAACCAGAGAAGCAATTCTTACCTATATGTAGTACCTTTTGAGCGCAATATCTATGAAGTTTCATCTGCTTATTCCATTTTGCATTACGAAAACATGCCTATCCAAATACATTATAAATTTTATTGCCGAAAAAAAAGAGAAAAATTCAAGATGAAAAATTGTGATATTTTTCTTATTTCTGCTCAAAATATAGATCGTGGGTACTCGTTAGAACCGCCTCATTGAGGCGGTTCTAACGAGTACCCACAATCTATATTTTTTAGCAAAAAATAGATTGTTGGTACTCGTTAGAACCGCCGTAAGCCACTGAAGCTACAATCTCATATTGTAAAACTGGGGTTTACAAGGGTAAACTGTATGTTTCTTATTTCTGCTCAAAAATATAGATTCGTAAGAATCGCCTCAATGAGGTATCCTTGTAGATACGGCTGCTTTCAGTATGGAATAGGCAGATGAAACTTCGTTGGCATTGCGCTAAAAAAGCTATATGCAGTAAAACTGGAGTTTACACTTTATTCTAAAATATAGATTGTGGGTACTCGTTAGAGTCGCCTCGATGAGGCGGTTCTAACGAGTACCTAAAATCCATATTTTGGACAGAAATAAGAAAAATTTCACAATTTTTCATCTTAAAATGTTCGTTTTTCCGGCAAAAAAAGTTTACAGTAGATTTGAATAGGCGTGTTTTCGTAATGTTGATTGTTACATACGCCGATTGTAGCTTCAGTGGCTTACGGCCCCCGCCCATCGGGGCTTGAAGAAATAGGTGGGCTGCATGATGCTTTCACGCAGAGCTGAAACCGACCCGCGCACGAGTACTGATAAACCACTTAGAGGATCTAAACCTGCGCAGGCAAAGCGGTGCGAGAGTCGGACCGCCAATGCTTATAAACCCTATTGGTTTCATTGGGCGGCAGGGCTTGAGATGTCATTTCATCTTGATGGGGACGTTAAACTTCAAACAAACAACAAAAAAGGCTTCAGTGGCTTGGCCTGTTCTATATACTCATTATAGACCACATTAGTAACTAGCATGTTAGGGGTAAAAATTGTATTTTTTATTTATCTTCAGAAAAAAAGGCCATTTCGTGGTACTACGTGGTTATCCCTTTTAAGTTCTTGCTAGGCCAGCTTATGCTCTTTCATTTCGCTTTATCGGTCACTCTTAATTTGTCGGAAAATTTCTTTCATTTTTATGCCCCCGAGAATCTTTGAGTCGGGGGGGGGGCATATAGTATTTGCCCTGTCTGCCTGTTTTTTTTTTGTTTGTTTGTCTGTCTGTCCGTCACAAAAACTTTAACCTTGATCATAACTTCAAAAGTATTTGACCTAGGCCCATGAAACTTCACACACTTATTTACCATCACAAGGGCTACATTCTGACTCTGTTATCATTTTATGCTGAATTATCTTCCCTTGAAATTTTGCAAAAACCCAGAAGTTGGCTCCCACGGGGGGCATTGGTCACCTATAGTGACAGCTCTTGTTTTTTATTATTTGTTATTTTATTTTATTTATTTATTTATTTATTTTTTCACAATGGAATATTCGATTTTTCACCGATGCAGTCTCATCCCTTAATTCCTTCAATGCATATCACGAAAACACGCCTTTATGATTTTGACCCCCCCCCCCCCCTTGAACCTCACTTTTATATAGTAAAACTGGGGTTTACATGAGGAGTAAACCCTATTTTCTTATTTCTGCTCAAAAATATAGATTGTGGTTACTCGTTAGAATCGCCTGTTGCGGAAAAACCTCTTCATCTGTTGTGTTATCCATGGAAGGGTTCTTTTCGAAACAATTTTCTCTATGGACTCAAATGGGAAATACCCTCGACGACTGTTGTTTTGAGACCAAACCACTTTTGGTACTTGAAGTTTTCATAGTTTCTGTACGCGTACTTTTATATAAGATTTTAGGCCTTCCACTTTTTAAATGAAGTGGAACTGACCTGGGGACTTGCTTTGGTCCTTATTCTTATGTTCGCATTTACCAGATCCGCGTCATGATCTGCGATTCCGAGGTGTGTCTTAATGTCATTTACAAGTACAGGGTTTGAAGTAAGTGAGTGTGGAAGTTGGATCCAGGCTTCACCGTAGGTACATTATCCTGATCCTTGGAAAACTTTGGGAAAAAAATGAAATCCCAACTATCCCCACTCCGTGTTACCTTTCAGCGATGGAGTGCAATGGTGCAGTGGTAAAACACTTGAGGGGTTCCCGTTTGAGTCCCGCTCCAGCCATCATGCGCTGTGTCCTTGAGTAAGACACTTTATCCATGGTTCACATTGCTTAGCATCACGTGAACAAGTCCGTGAAATGAACACCCCCTAAACTCCACTTTATCTAGAGAAAACTAGGGTTTACGAGGTGTACACTATTTTGCTTATTTCTGGTCCAAGACATCTATAGGTTGTGGGTACTCGTTAGAACCGCATCAATGAGGCGGTTCTAACGAGCACCCACAACCTATGTTTGCGGTATAAATGAGAAAAATATCACGGATTTTTATCAGGTATGTAGCCATTTTGGAGATGTGAAAAACTGCTTTATGTTGCACGGGTGTGTCATCGTAATGCTATTGGTTTGTACCCAGGAATAAACTGAAGCAATGGTCAAATTTGACAGACTCAGTATATGAAAATGATAACTAGAGGCCCTTAGGGCCAAAATCGCTCTGCAGCCCCAGTCCATTGGTGCTTGAAGAAATAAATGGACTGCATGATGCTTCCACGCAGAGCTGAAGCCGGCCGCACACGAGTACTGGTAAACCGCTTAGACGATCTAAGCCTGCCCAGGCAAAGCGGTGCGAGTTGGACCGTCAATGCTTATAAACCCTTTTGGTTTCATTGGGCGACAGGGCTTGAGATGCCATTTCATCCCATGGTCGGGTAAAAGTCCCACAAAATTGGAAGCAACGTGTCCAGCATTACTAACACATCCGCGTGATAATGTGCATTTTTCATTTCTCAAAAAAAAAGGTAATTTTCTAATGAAAATGTGTGACATTTTTCTTATTTATACTCCAAACATAGGTTTTGGGTGCTCGTTAGAACCGCCTCATTGAGGCGGTTCAAACGAGTATCCACAACCTATGTCTTGGAGCAGAAATAAGGAAAATAATGTTTACCCCTAAGATCCCAGTTTTCTCTATATAAAGTGGGGTTTATGGGGGTCTTTATTTCACAGACTTGTTCACGTGATGAATGACCTATATGGAGTTGACGGGGAAGTTAAACATCGAATCAATCAACCAACCAAAAATCGCTCACCTGGAAAAACTTGCCCCCAAAAAAGAAAAGATGTCGCTTCAGCAGCAGTTCAAAGTGAAATATCCAGATTGGTGGTCCTGGCAGACACATTGAATTTCAACATGGAACGATTTTATCTATTTTTGACTTAAAGTTACTTTTGGTTCAACAGAAGAAGTTCAAAATAGATTTTCGAGATGGCATCGGATCTGAACAATTTCAGCAACTTATGATGGCTGCAGTGGTAGCCATCTTGGATTTCTAATTGGCACCATTGTGGCTATGATTCACAAGTCATCCCGATGTCCCAAACCCAGTTTCGAGTCAACTGGTTTTTCCGTTCAGGAGGAGAAGTTCAAAATAGATTTAAGGATGACTGCCTTGGCGGCCATCTTGGATTTCCCATCAGCTAGATTTTTGGTATTTTCGATCTTCAAGTCACCCCGACACTTCCTACAAAGTTTCAAGTCAATTGGCCTTTCGGTTCACGAGAAAAAGTTCAAAATAAATTTTCAAGATGGCCACCATGGCGGCAATCTTGGATTTCCGATCAGAATGATTTTAGCTATTTTTGATCCACAAGTCATGATGGATTTCCGATCGGCAAGATTTTAAGTATTTTAGCTCTACAAGTCAACCCGATACTTACTACAAAGTTTCAAGTCACTTGGCCTTTCTGTTCAGTAGATTATTATTATTAAGTTCAATACATATTTTCAGGATGACTGCAGTGGCGGTCATCTTGGATTTCGGATCGGAATGATTATATAGCCATTTTGATCCGCACGTCACCCGGATGCCGCAAACCCAATTTCAAGTCAATCTATTCCACAGTTTGGGAGAAGATATTGAACATGTGAAAAGTTAATCAACGGCCGGTCGACGGACAAGAGGCGGTGGCATAAGTTACATGAGTTAACCTAAAACTGCTCCGGGTGAGGTTATAGAGGATCTTACATGAGTGTTCATGTATTATTGAATTTATTAAACAAGTTGAGGAAAAGGGATAAAATGCGAGGCTGTGCCGAGCATTTTATCCCTTTTCCTCGACGAGTTTAATAAATTCAATAATACATGAGCACGAATGTAAGATTCTATTTATCATATGACATTTAAAACGCAGTTTATTCGCGACTGTTTTACAAAAATGTCAATTTTTCCACCATTAGTAAACGCGACGTCGTTAAGGACGCCGTACATGTAACGTTACGGGGCGTATCTAACTAATTTGCATAATTAAATAATGCCAGCTCTTATGAACACCTGAGCTCTGCAGCACTCTCAACATTCTCATCGAGTCTTGAGAAATGGTTGATGGATCTGGATTATGTTTAATGTCTCCTGCTTGGAGTAACAGCAAAATATGTACGATCTTAAAGACTACAAGGAGCTGTTTCTACATGTAAACAAGGCATCGCATGCGATACAAATCATGGCACAAGACTACTTCGTGTGTGGAAAACACTTAACTGGCAAAAGTCCAACTTGCTTGAGATGTTACCATTCATAACATTTGTGTAAAGTTTTATTAAAATCCATCAATAAATATAGGCTCTAGAGCGATAACAATGTTGTTTTTTTTTTTTCTAAAAGTAGCCACAGTGAGCTTGACCTTGAGCCCTGGACCCGAAAGTCGAACTTGCTCGAGATATAATTAATTCCAACATTTAAGTACAGTAATAGCAAATTTCATCAATAAATGTAGGCAAGAGAGCGATGAAAAAGATTTTTTTCTCGCTCGAGATATTGTCATATGGAACATTTGTGTGTAGATATATTGAAAGCGGTGAAGAAAAGTAAGCGCTAGAACGATTACAAACTTTTTTCTAAAAATAGCCACACTGACCTTCACCTTCAGGCCACGACCTTGAAACTTGAACTCGCTCATAAGGAACAATTGTGTGAAGATCGGTGAAGAAATGTAGGCGCTAGAGCGATGACAATGTTTTTTTTTTAAACAAATAGCCACAATGACCCTGACCTTGAGCCACGACCTTGAAAGTCGAACTAGCTCGTTATATTGTGATAAGAAGCAATTGTGTGAAGTTATACCGAAATCGGTGAAGAAATGTAGGCACTGGGGCGAAAAGTAAGCGCTAGAACGATGACAATTTTTTTCAAACAATAGCCACAGTGACCTTGAAAATTGAACTCGCTCATAAGGAACATTTGTGTGAAGTTATATTATAATTGGTGAAGAAATGTAGGCGCTAGACCGATGACAAAGTTGTTCTAAAATAGCCACAGTGATCTAGCTTGATCTTGAGGCCACGACCTTGAAAGTTGTGTGAAGTTATATTATAATTGGTGAAGAAATGTAGGCGCTAGACCGATGACAAAGTTGTTCTCAAAATAGCCACAGTAATCTAGCTTGATCTTCAGGCCAAGACCTTGAAAGTTGCTTGATCTTCAGGCCGACCCCTTGAAAGTTAAACTTGCTCGAAGTATCGTCATAAGAAACATTTGTAAGATGTTACACTGAAATGGGTGAAGAAATGTTGGCGCTAGAGCGATGACAAGGTTTTTTTTTATTTTTCACTAAAAATAGCCAGAGTGACCTTGACCTTGAGGCCATGACCTTGAAAGTCGAACTCGCTCGAGCTTTCGTGATAAAGAACATTTATATATAGTTATATAGAAAAGGTGAGGCTAAAGCGATGACAATGTCTTTTTCTAAAAATAGCCACAGTGACCTTGACCTTGAGCCCTGGACCCGAAAGTCGAACTTGCTCGAGATATAATCATTTCCAACATTTAAGTAAAGTAATACATGTATCAAATTTTATCAATAAATGTAGGCAAGAGAGCGATGAAAAAGATTTTTTTTCTAAAAATGGCCACAGTGTACCTGACCTTGACATCAGGACACTGAAAGTCAAATTTGCTTGAGCTATTATATTACCCAATATTTGTGTGAAGTCATATTAAAATCTATCAATAAGTGTAGGCACTAGAGCGGTGAAAAAGCTTTTCTAGAAAAAGCCACAGTGACCATGACCTTGAGCCGAGCACCCTGAAAGTCGAACTCGCTCGAGATATTGCCATAAGGAATGTATGTGTGAAGTTATATTGAAATCGGTCAAGAAATGTAGGCGCTAGATTGATGACCAAGATTTTTTCTAAAAATAGCCAGCGTGACCTTGACCTTAGGGCCACGACCCTGAAAGTCAAACTCGCTCGAGATATTGTCATAAGGAACATTTGTGTGAAAATATATTGTAATCGGTGAAGAAAAAGGCGCTAGAGCGATGACAAAGTTTTTTTTTCTTCTAAAAATAGCCACAGTGACCTTGACCTTGAGGCCACGACCCTGAAAGGGAACATTTGTGTGAAGTTACATTGTAATCGGTGTAGAAATGTAGGCGCTAGAGCGATGACAAAGTTTTTTTCTAAAATTACCCACAGTGACTTGACCTTGAGGCAACGACCCTGAAAGTCGAATTCACTCGAGATACTGTCATAAGGAACATTTATAAGAAGTTAAATTGAAATCGGTGAAGGAATTTAGGCGCTAGAGCCATGAAAATGTTTTTCTAAAAATAGCCGCAGTGACCTTGACCTTAAGGCCACATCCTTGAAAGTCAACTTGCTCGAGATATTGCCATATGGAACATTTGTGTTAGTTATATTGAAAGCGGTGAAGCACCAGAACGATGACAAACTTTTTTCTAAAAATAGCCACAGTGACCTTGACCTTCAGGCCACGACCTTGAAAGTTGAACTCGCTCCTAAGGAATATTTGTGTGAAGTTATATTGAAATCGGTGGAGAAATGTAGGCGCTAGAGCGATAACAAAGTTTTTTTTAACAAATAGCCACAATGACCTTGACCTGGAGGCCACGATCTTGAAAGTCGAACTCGCTCGAGTTATTGTGATAAGAAGCAATTGTGTGAAGTTATACTGGTATCGGTGGAGAACTGTAGGCACTGGGGCGAAAAGTAAGCGCTAGAACGATGACAAACTTTTTTTCTAAAAAATAGCCACAGTGACCTTGACCTTGAGGCCACGACCCTGAAAATTGAACTCGCTCATTAGGAACATTTGTGTGAAGTTATATCGAAATTTGTGAAGAAATGAAGGCGCTAGACCGATGACAAAGTTGTTCAAAAATAGCCACAGTGACATTGACCTTGAGGCCATGACCTTGAAAGTTGAACTTGCTCGCGATATCGTTATAAGAAACATTTTTAAGATGTTACACTGAAATCGGTGAAGAAATGTTGGTGCTAGAGCGATGACAAAGTTTTTTTTTTTTACTAAAAATAGCCAGATTGACCTTGACCTTGATGACAAGACCTTGCTAGAGCTTTTGTGTTAAAGAACATTTGTTTATAGTTATATAGTAATGTAGAGGCTGAAGCGATGACAAAGTTTTTTTTTACTAAAAAAAGCCAGAGTGACCTTGACCTTGAGGCCAAGACCTGGAAAGTCGAACTCGCTCGAGTTTTTGTGATAAAGAACAATCATGTATATTTATATAGAAATGTAGAGGCTAAAGCGATGACAAAATTGTCCTAAAATAGCCACAATGACCTTGACCTTTAGGCCACGACTTTGAAAGTAAAACTCGCTCGAGATATTGTTATCAGGTGTGAGTGAGTGTTTGAGTTTTACGTCCCACCAACAGCTAAGGTCATACGGAGACGGGAGCTCGGTTTAAAGACTCATCCGAAAGTCTGGAGAAGCCCGGGATCGATCCTGCGACCCCTGGTTTACAAGGCGAGTAGCGTAACCACTACACTACTGAGGCTTCTATTGTTATAAGGAACATTTGTGTGAAGTTATATTGAAATCGGTGAAGAAATATAGGCCCTAGAGCGATGATGTTTTTCTAAAAATAGCCACAACGACCTTGATTTTGGGGTCACGACCCTGAAAGTAACTCGCTCGAGATATTGTCATAAGGAATATTTGTGTGAAGGAATATTGGAACCGGTGAAGAAGTGTAGGCGCTATAGCGATTTTTGTTTAAATAGAGTGACCTTGACCTTGAGGTCACGACCTTGAAAGTCAAACTCGCTCCAGATATTGTCATAAGGAACATTTGTGTGAAGATATATTAAATTCGATCATAAAATGTACGCGCTAAAGAGATGACAAATATTTTCTAAAAATAACCACATTGACCTTGACCTTTAGGCCACAACCTCGAAAGTCGAATGTTGCTTGAGATATTGTTATGAGGAATATTCCTTGAAGATTTCAGTTCTTGCAGAGGGCACCAAAAGGTGATGCTTTCTGCCACTCCTAAATGAGGGGGATAAGGTCATCTGTTGGAATGATGACAGCACCCTCCAGACCTTTGTACAAGAGTATAAACCTACTGTCTCCCCCCTTTTCTTGAGAGACGCCCATACAAGTTTTTCAGTATTCCAGTCATACTTCCAGTTTCAAAGTTATAATTGCTCGTAACAAATCTAGCTGCCCTATTCTGATCTTTTTCAATCTCCTCCTGAAGGACTATTCCATGGTGGTCCCAGATACAACCACTATATATATACTCCAAGACGGGGTGAACGAGTCCCTTGTATGCTGCTTGTTTAACATCTTTGGGGCATTGATAAAGATTTCGCCTCAATAAACCAAGTGTTCTATAAGCCTTAGTACACATCTTGCTAAGAATTTATGTATATCGTCAGGCCAGGTACAGTCGTATCGGCCACTTCCTGCCCTTCAGATGTAACCATGAAAATAAATAATGATTACACCACTCTTACGCCAAAACTTTCAACCATATAAGTGTAAAACGTATATGACAGAGTGGACTGGAATTTTCTTAATTAATAATACATTTAGACCCCTGCCGCCACCCCCCCCCCCCCCCCCCCAGAATAATAATAATAAAATAAAATAAAACTTCCCACACAACCCCATTACCTTGAAATGCCCTACTCATGTGTGTAGTTAAATTTAAAATCTGTCTGTTGATGATATAAAGACATGTAATTGGTGGTAGATGTCTTCAACATAAATTTTTTGTTCTTCATCATCTTTGTTTTGATTTTCGCCAAAGAAAGTTTTCAAGTTTAGGACACTTGTACCTAAGTTTAATAAAAGCTCTTGCCTCATAATTTCTCTCCGAGCATCATAGAGCTCACAACCAAGGAGAAAATGCTCTCCTGTTTCTCTCTCACCACAAGCACAAGAGGGATCATGAACCACACCAACAGAGTGGAGATAGTCTTTGAGTCTGCAGTAACCACTCTGCAATTGCAATATCACCCTCTGATTTCTTGTGCCCTTGAAGCTGTTTTTTTCTGTTTGACCGCTTGATGGTATTGATGCAAGTTTCTGCCTTTTTCCGATATTTCCCATCTTCGTTGCCATTTCCCCTTGACTGCTTCTCTTGCTGCATCTTTTATTTGTGCCTGTGTTGCATCTTCTGCATCGTCTGGCATTTCCTCTGCTTCTTTTGCAGCCTCCTTGGCAAGCCTATCCGCTATCTCATTCCCTCTTATATTTGCATGCCCTGGAGTCCACTGAATCTTTACTTCTGTCCTATTATTTTGTAAATCTGACATAACTTGGATGATGTCAGAGCTTGTTTTCTTGTACTTTTTATCATCCCAGCCTAACTGTAGAATACCAACTGCACACTGACTGTCACTGAAAATCAAAACTGTATCAATCGTTTTAATCTTTTCTTGTAGGATAAAATCTAGCGTCATCATGATAGCGGCTAGTTCACCAAGGAGAACGGGAGCCAGCTTAGACATAGGTTGTTTGAGCTCTATCTTTTCATCATTTGGAAGAAATATGCAAGAGCCAGCACCACAGGGACCAGGATTTCCTCTGCAAGAGCCATCAGTGAAAGCCACTACTGCATCTACTCCTATGCCCTCCAGTAGTCTCTCAATGACCACTCTTGACTCTATCCCATGTGCGGCAGTTCTTGACTTTAGGATCCAAGGTTACTCCTGTAGATTACCGGCTAGGAGCTCCCTTGGCTGACGCTTGCATTATCAGGGGTAGCCCTAGGAAGATAAATGAAGGCAGGAATGTATTTGTTAGAGGATACTTTGTCGCAATAAAAGCTCTACAGAGGTTATGTTATTTGTTTCGAATATGCAACGTTAAATAAAGCTTCTTTATCTTTATCTCTACTCCAGTATTCAGGTTTTCTTTTTGTTGTTGCCAAGTACTCCAAATATGTTGCTTCTGGCTCAATGAGACTAAGGTCAGTTAAAGATTTCATATCACCAACTTGCCGTATCATCAATCCAAATGGAGTTGTTACTTTCTCCCTTGGATTAGACTCCAATGTTGACTGACATTTAGCGAGAGTTTGCCTTATCTTTCATCAGCTGACTTCACCATGAGTTTTGTACATTCCCTAACTGAAAGTTCTTCTCTGCGAAGGTCAAGAGGTAAAAATCTTGAAACCCAAACTCGCTGTACTAGGACATCCTAAACACAGTGCTAGACTTTTGCGTTGGATTTTGTCAAGCTGACTGCAATTTGCAAACTGCCAGACTGGAATCAGAATCCAATCACCAGAGACCCCAGCGCTTTTGCTGTCCCTTTTTTCAACCATATCCAAATGATCGCGAAATGTTAGTTTCTTATCCAGTATGACACCAAGGATGCCCCCGCCCATAGGGGCTTGAAGAAATATATGGGTTGCATGTAGCTTCCACGCAGAGCTGAATCCGGCCCGCACACTAGTACTGGTAAACCGCTTAGAGGATCTAAGCCTGTCCAGGAACCGCGGTGCGAGGCGGACCGTCCATGCTAATTAACCCTATTGGTTTCATTGGGCGACAGGGCTTGAGATGTCAATTCATCTCAATGTCGGGTAAAAGTCCCACAAAATTGGAAGCAACGTATCCAAAATGACCTTTACAGTGTTGACGGGGACGTTAAACCTCAAATCAAACAAACAAACAAACAATGACACCAAGGACTAGCAGTTAACTTTCGACTTTCGTGTAAACAGTCAAGACCGCCCACGATCATTCATGTTACTAGACTCACCGTGATGGACACACTTCTACTTTGTCAACGCAACAAAATTATTTGCACTATATACTAACAATAAATAGGTAACAATGACTTATCTATAACTCATCAATTCAGTTTCATCATTTGCAGGCTGAACGAAGCCTTTTGAACAAATGTCACTAGTTTTCGCGACCTGTTATCACTTTTGGTGCACACGATCAGCTGACGATGCTGTCACCTTCAGAATCAGAATTGTTACTGGTGACACGTTAAATGACATTCACACACCAGGTAAACTTAGTTACACAGTCATCAGCACCTTCATCTGTCGAAATAATCGAATCGGGGCAGGGCATTCCAATCTCTAATGGTTCGGGGGAAGAACGATTCTTGATAAATGTCAATTCTTGCACTAAGGTCTGAAATACCAATGAATGGTGATTTCTACAGTACCTGGCCGGGGGACTTTCTTTTATCACCTGGGTCGGACGACTTAGTGAAATCACCGAAATCTGATGAAATCACCGAAATCACCATTTTATTGATATAAAACCATGTAAAATATTTAAAATATATTGTAGGGGTCTAGTTTATCATATTTTGGAACTAATATAAGTAGAAAAAATCCCCAAACTTTCATTGTTTTTTTTTTTTTCTTAATATAACATGGAAATCACCAGTCACATCCGAAATTACCGAAATCACTATCATTTTGATACAAAACCATATTAAATATTTAAAATATGATAATATGTGATATGGTTTAGGGATGAATCATTCATGTCAGGAGAAAAGATTCCCAACATATCACTTGATTGTGTATTTTTAGGGTATTAACCCAAATCTTCAGTCACCTCGGAAATTATCGAAATCACTGCCATTTTTTTTATATATACTGGTGTTACTAATTACCGGTGTATTAACTGTTCAAGTCAGTATATAAAACAAACTGTTCTACCAATTCTGATAAATTGTAACTAGTGAAACATTGTTTCATTCCGCCAAGAAAATAAACAATTTTTGTTTTCAAAATAAACTTCAACCCGCTAAATACTTTATTTATATTGGACTACCCCTGTCACCATCTCGAATGTCCGGTGTTACTTATTACCGGTGTATGTGTAAACAAATCCTGTAGAAAATTATTTGGGTAAAAGGGTCGTATATGTGATGAGATTATGTAATGAAATAGTTATTGGCCTTCAAAATGAAAGCCAAAAGGGCCTGTTTGAAAGCTTTTTTTTCTGTTTCTACAGCATATTTTATGAAGTATACCATTTTATTAACAACACGACAGAACATGCATCATGATTTATGACTACATATAAAAGAAATCATATACCCTGAAAACATGAAATTTCTGTTATATTTTTTGCCCTTTTAGACAGAGGGAAAAGTGTCTTGTAAATAATAAAGGGGAAAATTCCAACCGATAATAACGCACACCATAGTGATTCGGGTTTTAACGGAATACACCGGTAATTAGTATACACTGGTAATAAGTATATAAGGGATATATATTAAACCATGTTAGATTTTTTTCAAAAATCTTCTTCTCTGAAACCACAGGGCCCAGAGCTTATATATTTAAAGCATGTAGTAATGGCAAGTGGTCACTTATATAATTTCTGCCAATCATTCCCCTGGGGTCCAAACTGACCACGCCCTGGGGCCCCTTAGCTCCTATAGACTCATAATGGAAAAAAGCTTCAAAAATCTTCTTCTCTGAAACCACAGGGCCCAGAGCTTAGATATTTAGCATGTAGCAAGGGCAAGTAGTCACCTACATAATTCCTGCCAATCATGCCCCTGGGTTCCAAATGGGCCACGCCCCGGGGCCCCTTCGCTCCAATAGACTCATTATGGAAAAAAGGTTAAAAAATCTTCTTCTCTGAAACCACAGGGCCCAGAGCTTAGATATTTAGCATGTAGCAAGGGCAAGGTGTCACCTTCATAATTCCTGCCAAACATGCCCCTGGGTTCCAAATGGGCCATGCCCCGGCCCCTTCACTCCGATAGACTCATAATGGAAAAAAGCTTCAAAAATCTTCTTCTCTGAAACCACAGGGCCCAGAGCTTAGTATTTAGCATGTAGCAACGGCAAGTGGTCACCTACATAATTCCTGCCAATCATGCCCCTGGGTTCCAAAGGGGCTCCCGGGGCCCCTTAGCTCCTATACGCTCATAATGGAAAAAGCTTCTTCTCTGAAACCACAGGGCCCAGAGCTGAGGTATTTGGCATGTAGCAACGGCAAGTGGTCACCTACATAAATCCTGCCAATTATGCCCCTGGGTTCCAAATGGGCCACACCCTGGGGCCCCTTTGCTCCCATAGACCCATAATGGAAAAAAGCTTCAAAAATCTTCTTCTCTGAAACCACAGGGCCCAGAGCTTAGATATTTAGCATGTAGCAACAGCAAGTGGTCACCTACATAATTCCTACCAATCATGCCCCTGGGGTCCAAATGGGCCATGCCCCGGGGCCCTTTAGCTCCCATACACTCATAATGGAAAAAAGCTTCAAAAATCTTCTTCTCTGAAACAACCGGGCCCAGAGCTTTAATATTTTGAATGGAGCAACGGCAAGTGGTCACCTACATAATTCCTGCCAATCATGCCCCTGGGGTCCAAATTTGCCACGCCCGGGAGCCCTTTAGCACCTATAGACACATAATGGAAAAAAGCTTCAAAAATCTTCTTCTCTGAAACCACAGGGCCCAGAGCTTAGATATTTTGAATGTAGCAACAGCAAGTGGTCACCTACATAATTCCTGCCAATCATGCCCCTGGGTTCCAAATGGGCCACGCCCCAGGGCCCCTTCGCTCCAATAGACTCATAATGGAATAAAGGTTAAAAAATCTTCTTCTCTTAAACCACAGGGCCCAGAGCTTAGATATTTAGCATGTAGCAAGGGCAAGTAGTCACCAACATAATTCCTGCCAATCATGCCCCTGGGTTTCAAATGGGCCATGCCCCGGCGCCCCTTCGCTCCGATAGACTCATAATGGAAAAAAGCTTCAAAAATCTTCTTCTCTGAAACCACAAGGCCCAGAGCTTAGATATTTAGCATGTAGCAACGGCAAGTGGTCACCTACATCATTCCTGCCAATCATGCCCCTGGAGTCCAAATGGGCCACGCCCCAGGGCCCTTTAGCTCCCATACACTCATAATGGAAAAAAGCTTCAAAAATCTTCTTCTCTGAAACCACAGGGCACAGAGCTTAGATATTTAGCATGTAGCAACAGCAAGTGGATACCACATAATTCCTGCCAATCATGCCCCTGGGTTCCAAATGGGCCCCGGGGCCCCTTTGCTCCCATAGACTCATAATGGAAAAAACTTCAAAAATCTTCTTCTCTGAAACCACAGGGCCCAGAGCTTATGTATTTAGCATGTAGTAACGGCAAGTGGTCACCTACATAATTCCTGCCAATCATGCCCCTGGGTTCCAAATGGGCCACGCCCCAGGGCCCCTTCGCACCAATAGACTCATAATGGAATAAAGGTTAAAAAATCTTCTTCTCTTAAACCACAGGGCCCAGAGCTTAGATATTTAGCATGTAGCAAGGGCAAGTAGTCACCAACATAATTCCTGCCAATCATGCCCCTGGGTTTCAAATGGGCCATGCCCCGGCGCCCCTTCGCTCCGATAGACTCATAATGGAAAAAAGCTTCAAAAATCTTCTTCTCTGAAACCACAAGGCCCAGAGCTTAGATATTTAGCATGTAGCAACGGCAAGTGGTCACCTACATCATTCCTGCCAATCATGCCCCTGGGGTCCAAATGGGCCACGCCCCAGGGCCCTTTAGCTCCCATACACTCATAATGGAAAAAAGCTTCAAAAATCTTCTTCTCTGAAACCACAGGGCACAGAGCTTAGATATTTAGCATGTAGCAACAGCAAGTGGATACCACATAATTCCTGCCAATCATGCCCCTGGGTTCCAAATGGGCCCCGGGGCCCCTTTGCTCCCATAGACTCATAATGGAAAAAACTTCAAAAATCTTCTTCTCTGAAACCACAGGGCCCAGAGCTTATGTATTTAGCATGTAGTAACGGCAAGTGGTCACCTACATAATTCCTGCCAATCATGCCCCTGGGTTCCAAATGGGCCACGCCCCAGGGCCCCTTCGCTCCAATAGACTCATAATGGAATAAAGGTTAAAAAATCTTCTTCTCTTAAACCACAGGGCCCAGAGCTTAGATATTTAGCATGTAGCAAGGGCAAGTAGTCACCAACATAATTCCTGCCAATCATGCCCCTGGGTTTCAAATGGGCCATGCCCCGGCGCCCCTTCGCTCCGATAGACTCATAATGGAAAAAAGCTTCAAAAATCTTCTTCTCTGAAACCACAAGGCCCAGAGCTTAGATATTTAGCATGTAGCAACGGCAAGTGGTCACCTGCATCATTCCTGCCAATCATGCCCCTGGGGTCCAAATGGGCCACGCCCCAGGGCCCTTTAGCTCCCATACACTCATAATGGAAAAAAGCTTCAAAAATCTTCTTCTCTGAAACCACAGGGCACAGAGCTTAGATATTTAGCATGTAGCAACAGCAAGTGGATACCACATAATTCCTGCCAATCATGCCCCTGGGTTCCAAATGGGCCCCGGGGCCCCTTTGCTCCCATAGACTCATAATGGAAAAAACTTCAAAAATCTTCTTCTCTGAAACCACAGGGCCCAGAGCTTATGTATTTAGCATGTAGTAACGGCAAGTGGTCACCCACATATTTCCTGCCAATCATGCCCCTGGGTTCTCAATGGGCCACGCCTCGGGCCCCTTCGCTCCCATGGACTCATAATGGAAAAAAGCTTTCAAAATTGCTCAACCTGTTGTGCTTGGATGAACAAGATGGCTAAAATTATAAAAACCTCCTTGTGTCAACCAAAATTGCTCACACCCTCTACTCTACCATATATTATCTTCAATTCCATTTGTACAATACGGATCAATAGCCCCTGCCCAAAGGGGCTTGGAGAAATATATGGGCTGCATGATGCTTCCACGCAGAGCTGAATCCGGCCCGCACACTAGTACTGGTAAACCGCTTAGAGGATCTAAGCCTGTCCAGGAACCGCTGTGCGAGGCAGACCGTCCATGCTAATAAACCCTATTGGTTTCATTGGGCGACAGGGCTTGAGATGTCATTTCATCTCAATGTCGGGTAGAAGTCCCACAAAATTGGAAGCAACGTCTCCAAAATGACCTTTACAGTGTTGACGGGGACGTTAAACTTTAAACAAACAAAACAATATGGATCAGGTGAGCGATTCAGGGTCATCATGGCCCTCTTGTTTAGAAAAACATGATCATTGCTCTGGTCTCCACATTTATTGATAGATTTAAAGATAACTTCATAAAAATGTTGGGTATGATAATATCTCGAGTCAGTTAAACTTTCAGGTTCTGGGCTCAAAGTCAAGGTCATGGTGGCTTTTTTTAGAAAAACTTTGTCATCACTGTTAAGTACCTACATTTATTGATGGATATAATGTAATCTTACACAAATGCTGGCCTAGGCTTTTTAACTCACCGTCACGTAGTAAGGAGGTGAGCTTTTGGGATCACTTTTTGTCCGTCGTCCGTCGTGCATGCGCCCGTGCATGCGTAAACAATTTCTTCAAACGACATCTCCTCCTAAACCACTGATCGGATTTTGACCAAACTTCACAGGCATGATCCTTAGGTGGTCCCATTCCAAAGGTGTTCAAATGGTTCCGGTCAGTTGCACATCTAGGTCACAGGAGCCAAAAATAGATTTTTTTCACTGAAAACTTAAAAAATCTTCTTCTCTGAAACCACAAGGCCCAGGTCTTTGATATTTGGTATGAAGCTTCATCTAGTGGACCCCTACCAAGATTGTTCAAATTATAGTGCTGGAGCACAAAATGCCCCCGCCCTGGGGCCCTTTGATTTTACATAGGCTTATATATGGAAAATCTTTGAAAATCTTCTTCTCTGAAACCACAAGGCCCAGGACTTTGATATTTAGTATGAAGCTTCATCTAATGGACCTCTACCAAGATTGTTCAAATTATAGTGCTGGGGCCAAAAATGCCCCCGCTCCATGGCCCTTTGGTTTTACATAGACTTATATAGGGAAAATCTTTAAAAATCTTCTTCTCTGAAACCACAAGGCCTAGGTCTTCGATATTTGGTATGAAGCTTCGTCTAATGGACCTCTACCAAGATTGTTCAAATTATAGCCCTTGGGCCAAAAATGCCCCTGCTCCGGGACCCTTTGGTTTTACATAGACTTATATAGGGAAAATCTTTATAAATCTTCTTCTCTGAAACCACAAGACCTAGGTCTTTGATATTTGGTATGAAGCTTCATCTATAGGACCCCTACCAAGATTAATCAAATTATAGTGCTGGGGCCAAAAATGCCCCCCGCCCCGGGGCCCTCTGGTTTTACATAGGCTTATACAGGGATAATCTTTAAAAATCTTCTTCTCTGAAACCCCAAAGCCCAGGACTTTGATATTTGGTATGAAGCTTCATCTAATGGACCTCTACCAAGAGTGTTCAAATTATAGCCCTGGGGCCAAAACTGCCCCCGCTCTGGGGCCCTTGGGTTTTACATAGACTTATATAGGGAAAATCTTTATAAATCTTCTTCTCTGAAACCACAAGGCCTAGTCCTTTGATATTTTGTGTGAAGCTTCATCTAGTGGACCTATATCAAGATTGTTCAAATTATAGCCCTGGGACCAAAAATGTCCCCACTCTTGGGCCCTTTGGTTTTACATAGACTTATATAGGGAAAATCTTAAAAAATCTTTTTCTCTGAAACTGCATGGCCAAGGACTTTGATATTTGGTATGAAGCTTCATCTAATGGACCCCTACTAAGATTGTTCAAATTATAGCCCTTTGGCAAAAAATGCCCCCACTGCAAGGCCCTTTGGTTTTACATGGACTTATATAGGGAGAATCTTTAAAAATCTTCTTCTCTGAAACCACAAGGCCTAGGTGTTTGATATTTGGTGTGAAATTTCATCTAGTGGACCTCTATCAAGATTGTTCAAATTATAGCCCTGGGGCCAAAAATGTCACCGCCCTGAGACCCTTTGGTTTTACATAGTCTTATAAAGGGAAATATTTAAAAATCTTCTTCTCTGAAACTGCAAGGCCCATGTCTTTGATATTTGGTATGAAGCTTCATCTAGTGGACCTCTACCAAGATTGTTCCAAATTATAGCCCTGGGGACACAAATGTCCCCAGCCCGGGACCCTTTGGTTTTACATAGACTTATAAAGCCCTGATGCAAATTTGGTTTTGCATAGGCTTATGTATGGAATATCTTTTAAAAAATCTTCTCTGAAACCGCAAGGCCCAGTTCCTTGATATTTGGTGTGTAGCTTCATCTCGACGACCTTTGCCAAGATTGTTCATATTATAGCCTTTGTTGATGTTTGGTATGAAGCTTCACCTTTAAGACCTCCTCAGCATTATGCACATTAAAGCCCTGGGGCCAATAATGACCCTCCCTGGTGCCCACTTGTTACACTATGGATCAGGTGAGCGATCCAGGGCCATCATGGCCCTCTTGTTTTAATTTGTCTTGCGCAAGGGGATTTGTATCGTCTGTGATGCCTTGTAATTACTTGGAAGTTTGTAGATTTTCTTTTTTTATCTAATATAGATTTCTTTTTCATTTTTTTTGAAGTGGAAAGGCTTGAAAACAGGATGATTATGGGTACTTTTTGGTTCTCTTTCATTTGCTGCAGTCTGTTGGGCTATTTTATAGAAGAAAAAAATTTGATAACTTGCACTCATCCATCTTAGGCCCCCAAAGGGGAGCTATGTTGTCTTCTGACAACTCGTTTTATTTTTGGCAATGATTTTCAGCTTTGTTTAGGTCTTTTAGCAAATGAAATGCACATAGGCATACTAAAGACACAATTGGACTAATTTTGATGAAGTGGTCGAAGCAGAAAATCACGTTAAAAAGCGAAATCCTGGTTAGCATGGGGTTCTTATGTTATTATGTAAAACATTTCTTGCAGGGAATCAAAACATAACAGAAAACGTTTTGAATCAGATAATAATCTTTTTACTCAATTTCATGTTTCAACAAATAGTGAACTCAACTAAGCTACAATTTTTAACAAACTTATCACATATCACATAAATTCCATTGCGAGAATACTCAAGTCAGAGGGATGCAATTACTGAAGATGATGATTTAACCGATTGACATCACTTTCGCCATCCCTGCCTATTGGGCCTTGGAGAAATACTGTAGGTGGGCTGCATGATGCTTTCATGCAGAGCTGAAACCGACCGCACACAAGTACTGGTAAACCACTTAGAGGATCTAAGCCTGTCCAGGCAAAGTGGTGCGAGTCGGCCGGTCCGTGCTTATAAACCTTATTAATTTTATTGGGCGACATGGCTTGAGATGTCATTTCATCTCAGTACAACAAAATTGGAAGCAACATCTCCAAAATGATCTATACCATGTTTACAGGGATGTTAAACCTCAAATCAAACAAACAAAAACATCACTTTAAAATCACGTCAGAATCAACATGTTAGCATGTCCGTGAGTTATATACATCGTAGTCCAAATAGGAATTCTTATTTGGCCTAGGCAGATTCCGGATCTGGCTAAAATAAAATTTAGTTTAGCCAGATTCCGGATCTGGCTAAACTCAGTTTAGTCCAAATAAGAATTCCTATTTGGCTAGGTAGATTCCGGATCTGGCTAAGCTTGTCAGACCAAATAGGAATCTTGTTATTCCAGCATTAATGTATGGCTGAAAACCTTTACTTATTTCCATATTGGTGACAATTTGGTGTTAGAGGCAGAATTTGGGTTATGGTAGCACTATGACCGTCCTTTAAATAATTGTTTTAAGAAATAATAGGAGAAACAAGATATAAAATTCCATTCTGAAAAAAAAAATCTTTTTCGCAAACAGCCATGAAATTGTTTGGGTAGGTAGTTAAGTTTCACTGGGTCAGCAGAGTGACAGCAAACAAATATTTTAAGGTTGGCCTTGTGTTTTTAAAAGACAAATAGATATAATAAAATATTATTTATCATTTTTATAAGAACAAATTAAACGAGGGCCCAGAGGGCCCTAATTCGCTCACCTGAATGTCACTGTCTCTAGTACATTCTATTTTTAGCTCTGGTGGCCAGCTTGTTGATCAGAGTGGAACGATCTTAGCTATTTTGGTAGGGTGTCAACTAGGCAACATTCCTTTGAAGTTTGAATCAAATTAACCCAAGGGTTTAGGAAGAGTTGGCATTTGAAGCAAATTTACAATGTTTTTCTATTTTTAGCTCTGGTGGCCATATTGTTCATCGGAGCAAGACCATTTTAGCTATTTTGGTAGAGAGTCATCAAAGCAACATTCCTATGAAGTTTGAATGTAATTGGCCCAAGGGTACAGGAGGAGTTGTCGTTTGAAGATTTTTTCTATTTTTAGCCCTGGTGGCCATCTTGTTTATCAGAGTTGAATGATTTTAACAATTTTGGTAGGGAGTCACCTGGGCAACATTCCTGTGAAGTTTGAAGCAAATTTACAATGTTTTTCTATTTTTAGCTCTGGTGGCCATTTTGTTCATTGGAGTGGGATCATTTTAGCTAATATGGTATAGGGTCAACGACATAATATTCCTGTGAAGTTTGAATCAAATTGGCCCAAGGGGTAAGGAGGATTGGCTTTTGAAGAATTTTTCTATGTTTAGCTCTGGCGGCCATCTTGTTAGTCAGAGCGGAACAATTTTAGCTATTTTGGTAGGGAGTCAACCACATAATAGTCCTGTGAAGTTTGAATCATATTGACCCAAGGGGTAAGGAGGAGTTGTCGTTTGAAGATTTTTTCTATTTTTAGCTCTGGCGGCCATCGTGTTTGCTGCATTGAACAATTTTAGCTATTTTGGTAGGGAGTCACCTAACTAACATTCATGTGAAGTTTGAATCAAATTGGCCCAAGGGTTGAGGAGGAGTTCGCGTTTTGACATAAATTTACAAAGTTTTTCTGTTTTTAACTATGGCGGCCATTTTGCTCATCAGAGCAAAAACGTTTTAGCCATTTTGGTAGTGGGTCATCTAAGCAACATTCCTATGAAGTTTGAATGAAATTGGCCCAAGGGTAAAGGAGGAGTAGTCTTTTGATGATTTTTTCTATTTTTACCTCTGGCGGCCATCTTGTTAGTTAGAGCGGAATGATTTTATCTATTTCTTTAGGGAATCACCTACATAACATTCCTGTGAAGTTTGAATCAAATTGGCCCAAGGGTTAAGGAGGAGTTCGTGTTTGAAGCAAATTTACGATGTTTTTCTATTTTTAGCTATGGCGGCCATTTTTGCTCATCAGAGCAGAATCTTTTCAGCTATTTTGGTAGATGGTCACCTAAGCAACATTCCTATGAAGTTTGAATAAAATTGTCCCAAGGGTACAGGAGGAATTGTGGGTTAAAGATTTTTTCTATTTTTAGCTCTGGCGGCCATCTTGTTTGTCAGAGCACAACGATTTTAGCTATTGCTGTAAGGAGTCATTTGGGCAACATTCCTGTGAAGTTTGAATCAAATTGGCCCAAGGGTTGAGGAGGAGTTAGTGTTTGAAGCAAATTTAGGATGTTTTTCTATTTTTAGCTATGGCGGCCATTTTGCTCATCAGAGCAATACCGTTTTAGCTATTTTAGTAGAGGGTCTCCTTAGCAACATTCCTATGAAGTTTGAATAAATTTGGCCAAAGGGTACAGGAGGAGTTGTCGTTTAAAGAATTTTCTATTTTTAGCTCTGGTGGCCATTTTGTTCACCGGAGCGGAAACGTTTTAGCTATTTTGGTAGAGGGTCACCTAAGCAACGTTCCTATAAAGTTTGAAAGAAATTAGCCTTAAGGTACAGGAGAAATTGTCCTTTAAAGATTTTTCTATTTTTAGCTCTGGCGGCCATCTTGTTCAGCGGAGCGGAACAATTTTAGCTATTTTTGTAGAGGGTCACCTCAGCAATATTCCTATGAAGTTTTATTGAAATTGGCTCAAGGGTTTAGGAGGAGTTAGCATTTAAAGCAAATTGTTGACGACACACGACGCATGACGGACGACGGACATTGACCGATCACAATAGCTCACCATGAGCACTTCGTGCTCAGGTGAGCTAAAAAACAAACACAATTACCATCTATCGTCAGCTATTGTTATTATCTACTCAATTAAGACATGAAATATTGATATTTCTCTTTGTTTTGTTATATTTACTGTAAAACAGATTTTTTGTCTTAGTTCATCCTATTTTAGAGCAGAAATAAGATTTCCTTTCCATTTACATGCACAGTATGTACAGTAATGAACTTACTGAAACCCAAGACTCTCTCATACATGTACAGTTCTTAACTGAAAGCTTAGGTACTTAATAATGAAGAAGAAGCATGCAAGTTTTTTTAACACCATTTGTAGTGATTAAACTTTAGGACAAATAAGAGATTTTCTTTCATCTTTTGTTAGTTGATTGCTTTCCACACATATTTGAAACAGTCAGATTATCAATGAAGCATGTGCGACAAAAAAATTCAGACAATGAAAAGTTTGTTAATAGGAGCTTTTTTCGTGATGTACTTCCGGTTCTAAAAATAGAACAGGAAAAGCCCTGGCCGTCATCTGTCATATTGCTTCAAAGGCAGTGGGACAGATAAAGTGTTAATTACAGCGTAAAACAGTGGAATTCTTTTAAACTTTTGGGTAATTCAAATGTAAGATAATGGGAGAAACACCGATATGCTGCCAGATGTGAAATTTCGCATTACGAAAATGATATATTGTACATATGACCCAACAGGGTCCTCTCTCTCTCTCTTAGCGCACCAACAATTAGCGAGCGCAGGCAAATGTAAATTACAGTTTGTCGTTAAATGACGCTTCGTCAACCAACATGTAGCGTGTCAACAACGTCGTGTCTACATCAAACCAACTTCAAAGCGATGCATTGAATTTGACGTTGCAAAGTCGATGAAACGTCACAACAATTTGCCCAGTGCTCGGACCCATCAAGACTCAGTGGGATTGGAACATTAAATGCAAAACAAACGTAGAACACCCTTTTCAGAGCCTAAGAATGTTAAACACTCCGTTGCAAGTGCAAGATTTTACAGTAAAATCTGGTAGATTTGTAGATTGGTTCAACCTGCCCAGCCCTTAGGTCTACATTAACCCATTTGGTACCAGAAACCCCAAAATGGGTAAGTGACAAACAGTGCAGGCCCAGATCAGACGCCGCAGAAACTTTATATAGAGAAAAAAGGGTTTACAATTACTGATTTTAATTTCAATAGTTCTGTTCAAAGACATATTTTTAGGTCAACGGGCAGTAATAAATATCTATCTATCTAGTCTTTCATTCTGTCCATCCTTCCCGTCGTATTGATGTCTGCATGCCTTTAATCTGATGCAGTCCTTTAATTTAGTTTTGATCAAACAGCTTATCTAAGCTGCAGAATGAATCTATCTTACCTGTCGTCATATCAATAATTGGTTAATTGGATTAAAATTAAGTAGCAACCAAGGACCTATTAGTGCTTAAACTGCTTTTAAACTTCTATGAGACATTTATTTATTTATTTTATTTGAGTCTGCGCATGACAAAACTTGCAATAAGATTAGCACAACCAGTGAAGACTCAGATCAACCTGGGTATACAGTCAGTGTGATCATTCTTTGCTTGTTGCTCTCTGTGTAACCCGGAGGCCTAAGAAGACTCACGTGTGCCATCATTTTATGAAACAGTATGGCAAAAACTAAAGCGGTCCAATTATTTTAAAGACTCTGATCAGACTGCCCAGATGACGGTTGCACAAGTCGCAGGTTTTGTCATGCACAGGTTCATTTATTTAATTATTTATTCTACACATATGACAAGAAAGATCCCACACAGAGCTGAAACTGACTGCACACGAGTACTGAAAAAAAAACACTTAGAGCATCTTAGCCTGCCCAGGCAAAGCAGTGTGGGTCAGACAATCCATGCTTATAGACGCTATTGATTTCATTGGGCAACAAGGCTTGAGATGTCATTTCATCTCAATGTTGGGTGAAAGTCCCACAAAATTGGAAAAAATGTCTCCAAAATGACCTATACAGTGTTGACGGGGATGTTAAACCTCAAATCAAACATTTTTTTTTTTTTTTTTTTTTTGGTTTGGGTTTTACGGCCCTTTCAAGATTATTTCACTCATATCGAGCCGATCGTTAATCATAGGTGGGCGAAAACCGGAGTACCCGGAGAAAAACCACCTGACCTTCCGTTGCAGAACTTGGCGTCTCACACGTGACCCGAGCGAGGCTCGAACCCACGGCGGTGAGAGACCTAATGACTAAGAGTCAGCGCTCTTATCCATTAGGCCACGGAGGCCCGTTCAAATCAAACATACAAAAACAAGAAAGAATCATTTGCTATTAAATATGGTTAATTCTTGCATAATTTGTCATTTCCTTTTATATGAAATTTAAAACATTAAATTGAAAATGAAATAAATATATATCAGTAGGAGATGGTGGAGAAATAATGCGAAAAATAAATAGAGATAATGGAGAAGTAATGCAAAAAATAAATGAGATGGTGGAGAAGTAATGCAAAAAATAAATGAGATGGTGGAGAAGCAATGCGAAAAATAAATGAGATGGTGAAGTAATGCGAAAAATGAATGAGATGGTGGAGAAGTAATGTGAAAAATAAATAGGAGATGGTGGAGAAGTAATGCAAAAATAAATAGGAGATGTTGGAGCAGTAATGCAAAAAATAAATGAGATGATGGAGAAGTATTGCGAAAAATGAAAAGGAGATGGTGGAGAAGTAATGCGAAAAATAAATGAGATGGTGGAGAGGTAATGCAAAAAATAAATAGGAGATGGTGGAGAAGTAATGTGAAAAATAAATGAGATGGTGGAGAAGGAATGCAAAAAAAATAAATAGGAGATGGTGGAGAATAAATGCGAAAAAATAAATGAGTTGGTGTAGAAGTAATGCAAAAAATAAATAGAGATGGTGGAGAAGTAAGGCGAAAAATAAATGAGACGGTGGAGAAGTAATGCAAAAAATAAGTAGGAGATAGTGGAGAAGTAATGCAAAAAATAAATAGATGGTGGAGAATACGAAAAAAATAAATGAGATGGTGGAGAAGTAATGCGAAAAGTAAAGGTGCTAAAACTGTTTGTTAGTTAAAGATATAGAAATAAATATACTTTTACAGTATTTTTTAATTCATTTACATAGGAAAGTTAACATTACATAAACTTAATGCAGGAGTCCAAATCGTGAATTAAGGGTTTTAAAGGATTTGTTATTAAATTCCTTCTTGGTGCCAATTTTAAACTGTATATATGTTTATAAAATATATTTATGCAAGAACATTAATTAAATCATTAAATTCAATGCATTTCGATTCACCACAGACATTTTCCTTATACATGTATTTTTAATAGACCATTCCGGTATTTCGGCTTCGTTTTGGTAATTACCAGTACCGGTGTACATTATATACACCCAAGAACTTGAGAAGCTGAAAGCTACATAGTAATCGTTAAAGCTGATTTGATAATCGACTAATGGATCGATAAATTCCACAAAAATGATTATCATTAGTGATTTGCTTGTAATCCATTATTTGATAAGTACAATTTACTACCCAAAGTTGTGCCTAAAATAGCTGGATGCAAGGCTAACAGTGCAGACCCAGATGAGATGCCGCATTCTGCGGCGTCTCATCTGGGTCTACACTGTATGCTAAGGAATGTCTGTTCAAATACTTATGGTAAAGTACAACATATGGTAAAGAGTCTTGCTCTGACAGAAAGTAAGACTGGTAAAATTACGACCAAATCTTCATAATTTTCACTGAATACTAATTGATTATCGACCACAATGACATAACTGATAATCGATTATCTTTTCATCTCCCAGTAGCCAGTCCTAGTAATCGTGCAACGATGGTAGGGGTCTTTGACCTGCACAGAGGATGACTTTCCCAGCTCAGGGTCAGGGGCCTCCAATAACATCCTGATCTAAAGGACAGCTCATTTATGACATTCAGCGGGTCCATAGAAATACCAAAATGCACCTGTATTTACCAAAACACACTGCCAATATTAGAATTTGATGTATATGGGTATGCTTTTATAACATGCTTTTATAACATGAATCTTATATCTAAAACTTTGACTCATATGTTTAATGGGCTGTAGATAATGTATCTATAATACACATAAACCGATATTTATAGTGCGTTTTGGTAATTGGCAGGTCGTTTTAGCGCCACTGCTATTAGCATGGCTCGATATAGGTGTCCCGTTTTCCGTCCATTCGTTCGTCCGTCCATCCCATGCGACCACCCTAGCGTTTACCCTTATGGTCAAGTTTATTTCTCAAGAACTATAAGAGCTTCATTAATGATACTTGATACAAACTTGTATCTGGGGATGGCAACTTAAATACAGGCATCCATATTTGACCTGACCTACATTTTATGCTTCATTGACTTTGTAAAATATTGCAACCACCCTAGCGTTCACCCAAATAGTCAAGTTTAATTTCTCAAGAACTATAAGAGCTTCATTAATAATACTTGGTACAAACTTGTATCTGGAGATGGAAACTTAAATGCAAGCATCCATATTTGACCTTGACCTACATTTTATGGTTCACTGACTTTGTAAAATATTGCCACAACCCTGGCGTTCACCCGAATGGTTAAGTTCATTTCTCAAGAATTATTAGAGCTTCATTAATGATACTTAGTACAAGCTTGTTGCGGCCCCCACCAATAGGGGCTTGAAGAAATATATGGGCTGCATGATGCTTCCACGCAGAGCTGAATCCGGCCCGCACACTAGTACTGGTAAACCGCTTAGAGGATCTAAGTCTGTCCGGGAACCGCGGTGCGAGGTGGACCCTCCATGCTAATAAACCCTATTGGTTTCATTGGGCGACAGGGCTTAAGATGTCATTTCATCTCAATGTCGGGTAAAAGTCCCACAAAATTGGAAGCAACGTCTCCAAAATGACCTTTACAGTGTTGACGGGGACGTTAAACCTCAAATCAAACAAACAAAAACAGTACAAGCTTGCATTTAAGCATGGCAACTTTTATGCAAGCATCTATGTTTGAACTTCGCCTAGATGTCATGGTTCGGTGACATTGCACCCCCACAGGCGGGACATAGCCTTCCGCGGAATTCTTGTTGTTTGTTTGTTTGTATTGGAATTTAACGACCCAGCCAACACTATTTTAGGTCATTTTTGAGCCGGTCAGTTTACCTATCCACACTTTTCCTGGGCTGCCAGGGCAGGCTTATACGTAAGTGGTTAACCAGTACAGTGCACATTCTTTTGCCAGAAACTGACAACTGCGCTTCTTGAATCAGCAGAAGGGAGAGAATGACAGAAGAAAAGATTTCATGATAAATCTCCATGATAGAATGTTGCAGATCCTGGAAGGTATCAAACCTGCGTCCGCCTGATCACCAGTCAGACGCGCATCCAATTGAGCTACAGAGGCTGGCAATTGTCACAAGTTGTCAGGTCTAAGAAAGTTGTTTTATTTACAGGTCTAAGAAAGTTGTTTTATTATGGTGGAAAGGGCATATAGCGTTTCCCCTGTCCGTCCGTGCGTCCGAAACTTAAACGCGGTCAATCTTCCTTATTTCTTGATGGATTTTAAAAATACTCGGCATAAATGTTAACCATCATAGTACGACATGTCACGTGCAAGGTCCATACCTCCAAGGTCAAGGTCATAATAAGAGGTCAAAGGTCAAAAAGATGTCCAAAACATAAACGCTGTCAATAACTTCCTTATTTCTGGATGGATTTTGAAATTACTTTGTAGAAATGTTAACCATCATAAGACGATCTGTCATGTGCAAAACCCAGGTCCGTACCTCCAAGGTCAAGGTCATACTTAGAAGTCAAAGGTCAAAAAAAGGGTCCGAAACTTAAACGCAGCCAATAACTTACTTATTTCTGGATGGATTTTGAAATTATTTTGAAGAAATGTTAACCATCATGAGACGATGTGTCACATGCAAACCCAGATCCGTATCTCCAAGGTCAAGGTCATACTTAGAGGTCAAATGTGAAAAAAGGGTCCAAAACTTAAACACGGTCAATAACTTTCTATGGATGAATACGAACATAGACATATTTTCAAGCGGGGGCATCCGTGTCCTGTGGTCGCATTTCTAGTTTAAAGACAGTCTATAAAGTTAAAGACTGTCTATGAATTTAAAGATGTTTTGGTATGAGATATGGATTTCATATCCTTGTGACAAGAGCTTCCCACTTATGCAAAAATTTAACCTATGGCCTCATTAACGATCAGCTCAAAAAAATCTTATATCTTCTAATATAATAATGTGTAGCTGAGCAGACTAGTCTGTGTCTCATCAGTCACAAACACAGGATCGGTTTTCTTTTGATAGGTATCAAATTAAAATGTATATATACATGTATATATACTTTTTCAAAACTGGTAATCTCTATTAACCCTTATCTGGCTGTTCATGACAACCCCTATCTTTGCAAACAGTGTAGATCCAGATCAGATGGCTTCTGAAGAAGCCATCTGGTCCGGATCTACACTGTTTGGCATTCAGTTTATGAATTTGTAGCAATTAATTACATCAAGTAATTTGATTGGTTGATAGGCAGAGATGGGTGTGGCTTAAATGAATATTCAGCAAGATAAGGGTTAATAAAAAGATGACTTCATCTCTTATACACCACGTAGTGCCAGAATGGATTCGTTCCCTGGGAACCCGCCAGCTGACGACCTGTTACACAGGGAAACTAGAAACAACAACATCTTATACACCATCACAGACTGCTGTACTGATATCATATAAAAAACAGCATAGCTCCGGATATGGCGATTTTTTTCATGTGAAAAAAAAAGATACAGTAAAATTTTTCTATAAAGACCACCTTTGGGTCTGTTCAAAAGTGGTCTTTAAGACCACTTTTGAACAGTCCCAAAGGTGGTCAAAGACCACTTTTGAACAGTCCAAAAGGTGGTCTCTGACCAGAGAACACAGTAAAATTGCTTTTTAAAGACAACCGTTCAAAAGTGGTCTTTAAGACCACTTTTGAACAGTCCTAAAGGTGGTCAAAGACCACTTTTGAACAGTCCCAAAGGTGGTCAAAGACCAGAGAACACAGTAAAATTGCTGTATAAAGACAAACTTTGGGACTGTTCAAAAGTGGTCTTTGAAAAGTCCCAAAGGTCGTTTCTGACCAGAGGACACTGGTCGCAGAAAACATAAAGATTTCTTTAAGATTTACTGAAATCTTCTAAACAAGCTTTTTAAGGGGAATGGATACACCTTCAAGGGAGGCAACTCCTGCAACAGTATTTTTGTCTTCCATGCCAAAAAGGCTTGTCTGCACTCTAGCTCATTAACAAATTGATTAAATTTAGTCAAATTTGGTACAATTACCAAATTTGATTAGATTTTGGTGACCTTGACCTTCTTTTCAAGGTCACAGGCCCCCAAAACCAGTCAATTTTGGGCCAAAAATGACCTGTCTGAACTCTAGCTCATTCACAGAATTGATTAATTTTAGTCAAACTTCATACAATATATCAGTTAATCAAATTTGGGCCAAAAATGCCTTGTCTTCACTCTTAATTCATGAACTAATTGATATATGTACGGTAGTCAAAATTGGTACTATATATCATTACAACATACTGCAGATTTGATTAGATTTTGGTGACCATGACCTTTTTTTCAAGGTCAAAGGCCCCCCAAAACAGTCAATTTTGGGCCAAAAAATGGCTTGTCTGCACTCTGGCTCATTAACAAATTAATTTTATTTGATCTTGGTACAATATATCATTACAACATACCACAGATTTGTTAAGATTTTGGTTACCTTGACCTTTTTTTCAAGGTCATATTAATTAATTCATTAATTGTAGTTAAACTTCGTTCAATATATCATTACAAAATACCGCAGATTTGATGAGGTTTTGGTGACCATGACCTTTTTTTCAAGGTCATAGGCCCCCTAAAATAGTCAGTTTGGGGCCAAAAAAATGGCTTGTCTGCACTCTGGCTCATTAACGAATTGATTAATTTTATTCAAACTTGATACAATATATCATTACAACATACCACATATTTGATTAGATTTTGGTGACCTTGACCTTTTTTTCAAGGTCACAGGCCCCGCCTGCACTCATAAGGCCAGGGGCTCCCGAAATCTGTTCTTTTGGGGCCAAAATTTGGCTAATCTGTAGCCTACATGTATATCATATAAGAATTGATGATTGCTGGTCAAACTTGGTACAATATTTAATTACAGTATACCAAATTTGATAAGATTCTTGGGATCAGAGCTTTTTAAGGACTGTTTTTTTTTTTTTTTTTGGTAATTTTTTTTTTTTTTTAAGGTCACAGGCTCCACAAACTATCTGTTTTTGGTCAAAAATGGCTTATTTGCAGCTTACATTTTGGTGATCTTAACCTAGTTAATAAGGTCAAATGGGTGTTTAAGATGTATTTATGGTGGGGGGGGGGGGACATTTTTCTCCTCTGAAAACATTTCAAGTTAGTCTTAATTTTAGGTGGTCTTAATTGCAGAATTTCACTGTACTTATGTTTTTCTTATTTCTGCACGAACACATGTTGAGGGTTTTCATTAGACCGAGGCACTTCTAAATGAGTACCCACAACCTATGTTTTTGAGCAGAAATAAGAAAAATAATATTTGGAAATCTGGGGCTATGAATATACATGACATTGTATACTTTTTCAGAACTGGTAATTTCTATTAACAAAAAGATGACGTCATCTCTTATACACCATCACAAACAGCTGTACTGGTTCTTGAGCATTAGAGCAAGAACATTGTTCACTGTCACTAAGGAGTGTCATAAATCCA
>CAUZLF010000520.1:87464-140275 GCA_963580285.1 Lucinisca nassula | reverse complement strand
ATGTTTACAAGAAGATTTAGCAGACGACATCAACAGACAACTTTTTCTCGGCAGCTTAAGGGTTAGTAAACATATACAGTAAAATTCCTATATTAAGACCACCTTTGGGACTGTTCAAAAGTGGTCTTGAAGACCACTTTGAACAGTCCCAAAGGTGGTTTCTAACCAGAGGACATCATGTGCAGGAAATTCGAAGAAAGAATAACTGCATCCTTCTAAATAAGCTTTTTATTAAAGCAGAATTAGTCTTAATTTCATGTGGTCTTAATAGGGGAATTTTACTGTACCCAGATAGGGAGGCGTAATCAGGATAATTTTGGGGATATATTTTCATATTTCTTGTTAGAGACATATGTTTTTGGTAATTGTTAGAATCGACTCAATGAGGCTGGATCATGAATCAAATTTGTTTAAATTTTAGGAGAATTACAGCAAGTCCTCAAGGTGTCCAATTTTTTTTTTTAATTTTTATAGTACTCTAGTGAAACCTGCTTTTCCCATTATAAAGTGGGGTTTCCCATTATAAAGTGGGGTTTACAAGTCAGTGTATGCATTTCACGACATGTTAATGTGAAAAATATGGATATGCACAGCAGTATGAAGCCTTTGTTGAATGGTCCTAAATTTATTATGGGGATCGATATTGACAGCCGGCTGTCGATAGCAAATGTTCACTAGCAACAGCCAGCTGTCAATTACAGCCACTTCCATTTAATATCATATAAAATCAGCCGGCCTCGGTAGCTCAGTCGGATGCGCATCTGATTTGTGATCAGGAGGACACCTGCCGGGATCGGCAAAGTTCTTCTGTGGAGATTGATCATGAAACCTTTTCTATGGTCATTCTCTCCCATCCGCTGATTCAAGAAGGGGAGTTGCCAGTTTCTGGCAAAAGAATGTGCACTGTACTTGTTAACCGCTTACGTATAAGCCTGCCCAGGAAAAAGTGTGGATAGGTAAACTGACTGGCTCAAAAATGGCCTAAATAGTGTTGACTGAGCCATTCAACTCCTATTCAAACAAACAAAATCATATACGATCACTGTAATCTGGTGGGTAACCTCAGTCATAAAAGATCAATGTCCCAAAAATCTAACCAAGGCAAATCTTTGGTAGGATGAATTGATATATTGTACCAAGTTTGACCAAATTTCATCAATTCATTTAAGAGATAGAGTGCAGACAAGCCAAAAGTGACAATTTTTCTAGGCTTGTGCCCTTGAAAATAAGGTCAAGGTCACCAAAATACAAGGGCAAGTCAATAAGTAACCAGCCTATTCCATTTCCAGTTGACCAAACAACCAAGATTTTCATGCCTTGTTTCAATACGTTTTAAGCATGAGGGCAAAAATTGCACCCTTACCATGTCATTCACTCATAAGATACTGAACGTCAAACATAGCTAGCAATTGAAAAAGCAAGCTTTTCGTCAAAAGTTGAGTACCATGCTGTAATTTGGTACTAAAACAGGTCAGGAAATACATTGCGAGTTGACAAATGTTTATGGGTCTTCTGCACCACAGTATGCACAAGTTAATTCTGTGTTGGGGAATTCAAACGCGGTAGAACATCTTTAGAAGACCAAACCAGGTCTGGAAGCCCATCAGTGAGTGAGTGTTTGAGTTTTATGTCCCACCAACAGCTAAGGTCATATGGCATTGGGACCTTGAATTAAAAGACTCATCCAAAAGTCTGGAGAAGCCCGGGATCAATCCTGCGATCCCTGGTTTACAAGGCGAATAGCGTAACCACTACACCACGGAGGCTTCTGGAAGTCAAACATAGAGCTAGCAATTGAAAAAGCAAGCTTTTCGTCAAAAGTTGAGTACCATGCTGTAATTTGGTACTAAAACAGGTCAGGAAATACATTGCGAGTTGACAAATGTTTATGGGTCTTCTGCACCACAGTATGCACAAGTTAATTCTGTGTTGGGGAATTCAAACGCGGTAGAACATCTTTAGAAGACCAAACCAGGTCTGGAAGCCCATCAGTGAGTGAGTGTTTGAGTTTTATATCCCACCAACAGCTAAGGTCATATGGCGGTGGGACCTTGAATTAAAAGACTCATCCAAAAGTCTGGAGAAGCCCGGGATCAATCCTGCGATCCCTGGTTTACAAGGCGAATAGCGTAACCACTACACCACGGAGGCTTCTGGAAGCCCATCAGGTGCCAACGAAGAAGAAATAGGTAACAAAGTACAGGATCTGGTGTACTCTGATAGGTGAATTAAGGTGGAAGAAATAGGGAATGCATTACACATTTCACATGGTAGCATTTCAACAATTTTACATGATCGCTTGGGTATGCATAAGCAAACAGCCAGAAAGAGCACCAGTATGCAGCACATTGTTGAAGTAGTTTACAGTAGGTCAAAGGAAGATGATTTTCTTTCCAGTCTGGTGACTGTAAATGAGACCTGGGTCCATTATTATGAGCCACAGAATAAAATTCAAAGTTGGCCAGTGGGCAGGGCTGGGGTCTCTGTAGCCAAAGAAGTACAAAACGCAACCCTCTGCTGACAAGGGCAACTGTATTTTGGGATGCACAGGGTGTTATTATGTTGGAAAGAAAAGTTTGTTTGTTTTGAAGTTTAACAGCCCCGTCAACACTACTTTAGGTCATTTTTGAGCTGGTCAGTCTACTTATCTGCTTTTCCTAGGCAGGTACAGTACACATTCTTTCACCAGAAACTGACAACTGCCCTTCTTGAATCAGCAGAAGGGAAAGAATGACCATAGAAAAGATTTCATGATCAATCTCCATGAAAGAATGTTGCCGGCCCCGGCAGGTATCGAACCCGCGTCCTCCTGATCTCCAGTCAGACGCAAATCCGACTGAGCTACCGAGGCTGGCTGCAAAGAAAAGTACAATAACAGGTGCGTATTATGCAAATTTGCTCGACCAACTGAGAAATGTGATCCGTGAAAAACCCCGAGGTAAACTCTCCAAAGGGATTCTGCTCCAATAGGACAGTGCAAGTGTCCACACTTGCAAAATTGCAATGGTTGCTGTTGAGGGGAATGGGTAGGAGCTAATATCACACCTGGCCTATCCTTTGGACTTAACTCTTAGTGACTATTTCCTATTCAGAAATTAGTAAGGATATCCGTGGACGTCATTTCCGGTCCAATGAAGAAGTCGTGGTGGCAGTTGAGGAGTGCTTCGGCAGTTGAGAAGTGGGTCAGACCCTAGCCTCTTCAGTTCTGGGCTGATGGCACTGGAACAGTGTTGGCCCAAGTGTATCAGTCTAGAGGGCAATTACATGTACATCAAAAAAGAGGAGATTGATCTCACTCAGAAATAAATTAGGCTGGTTAATTATTGACTCGCTGTCATATAACAAAATCTTTGGATTACAATAATATACTTTACTGAGTTTGACCAAATGTCCTCAATTTGTTCATGGGATAGGGTGCAAACAAGCCAAAATTGACAATGTGGAGAGGGGTGAGGGCTGCATCCTTGAAAATATGGTCAAGGTCACCAAAATTTAATCAAATCTTTGGTAGGTTGCAATGATATTTGTACAAAGTGTGAGCGAATTTCATCAATTATTCCATGAGATAAAGTCCAGACAAGACAAATTAGACAGTTTTATAAGGCCTGTGCCCTTGAGAATAAGGTCAAGGTCACCAAACACTAATGAAATCTTTGGTAGGCTGCAATGATATATTGCACAAAGTTTGATAAAATTTCATCAATTCTTTCATGAGATAGGGTGCAGACAGGCCAAAATTAACATTTTTGGGGGCCTGTGCCCTTTAAAATAAGGTAAAGGTCACTTTAATCAAACCTAATCATTGGTAGGTTGCAATGACATATTGCACAAAGTTTGACCAAAATTCATCAATTCTTTCATGAGATAGGGTGAGACAAGCCAAAATTGAAGATTTTTAGGGCTTGTGCCCTTGCAAAAAGGTCAAGGTCCCCAACTCTAATCCAATCTTTGGTAAGTTGCGATGATATATTGTACCAAGTTTGACCTGATGTCATCAATTTGTTAATGAGATAGATTGAGACAAGGGTGGAGGCTGTGCCCTTGAAAATAAGGTCACGGACTCACCAAAATCAAATCAAATCTTTGGTATCTTGCAATGATACATTGCACCATGTTTGACCAAAGTTCGTCATTGTTTTCATGAGATAGGGTGCAAACAATTCAAAATAGACAGTTTTGGGGGGCTTGGGCCCTTGAAAATAAGGTTATGGTCACCAAAATCTAATCAAACCTTTGGTAGGCTGCAATTATTTATTGTACCAAGTTTTATTGATTTCATCAATTTGTTTATGAGATATAGTGCTTCAAATTGCAAATGCCAATGAAATGCCAAGATGCAATAGGATCCGCATCAAAAACGATATGCCCCCTCCGTAAAATCCTCTATAAAATCATGAGGAGGCCATATGCTCTTCAAAGATGTTTTTTAAAAATTCTGGAGAGGGCTGGCATAAGTTTATCTGACATAATGTTGCATTATGCCTAGTGTCCAAGACCTGGAATAAGGACTTTCTACAAACTTTTACTAATGTCAAAGTCAGTTAGATGTAGGGCTGGCTAACCAAAGGATAACCCTTTTATAGAACATATTGAAAAGATAATCAATTATCAGTGATTTTTGTTTGATTTGAGGTTTAACGTACCAGTCAACACAGTATAGGTCATTTTGGAGACGTTGCTTCCAATTTTGTGGGACTTTTACCCGACCTTGAGATGAAATGACATCTCAAGCCCTGCCGCCCAACGAAACCAATAGGGTTTATAAGCATGGACGGTCCGACTTGCACCACTTTGCCTGGGCAGGATTAGCTCCTCTAAGCTGTTTACCAGTACTCGTGTGCGGGTCGGTTTCAGCTCTGCGTGGAAGCATCATGCAGCCCATCTATTTCTTCAAGCCCTGATGGGCAGGGGCCACAATTATCAGTGATGCCATTGCGATCGATAATCGATTAATAATCACTGGAGATTGTATCATAATTTTACCTATCTGGCTTTCTGTCTAATCATGACTCTTGCCATATCTTATACTGTACTGTATATTTTTGGACATTCTGGCCTTAGCAAGCAAACAGTGCAGACCCAGATGAGACGCCGCAGAACGGTGTTTCATCAGGGTCTGCACTGCACTGCCTGCCACTCATCCAGCTATTTTAGACAAAACATTGGTTAGTAAGGTGCAGGTCAAATAATCGATTACTAGCAAATTAGTATCGATAATCATTTTTCTGGAATATATTGATCGATTAATCGATTGTACAATTAATCATGCCAGCCTTAGTTAGATGATACAGCTGATGATGGCATCAACTATAGAAGTCTGTGAAATGAACACCCACTAAACCCCACTTTATATAGAGAAAACTGGAGTTTACTGGGGTGAACATTATTTTTTTTATTTCTGACATAGGTTGTGAGTACTCGTTAGAACTGTATCTAATGAGGTGGTCCTAAGGAGCACCCAAAACCTATGTATGCAGTAAAAATAAGAAAACTATAATCACAGATTTCATCAGAAAAGTAGCCATTTTGGAGATGTGAAAAAAAAAAATGTGTCGCATGGGTGTGTTATCGTAATGGGACTTATGCCTATGGATACAACAATAGAATTCACTGGTGAACTGATGGCAACAGCTAGTCCCATGGTTCAATCAAATTTTGGGGGAAATTTGCTATGCATAGCTCCAGATAAGGCGCTTTTTTAACCAGTAATGTACTGATATTTTTCTTACTTCTGCATGAAAACATATGTTGTGGGTATTCATTAAAGCGCCCCAGCGAGGCAAGCCACTTCTAATGAATACCCACAATATATGTTTATGTTGTGGGTGTTCATTAGAAGTGCCTCAGCAAGGCCAGCCACTTCTAATGAATACATGTTTCCGTGCAGAAATGAAACAAATGAGCCAGTGCATGACAAAACCTACAATAAGACATGTGCACCCAGCGAAGACTCAGATCAGCCTGCACATCCATATAGTCTAACCAGAGACTTCTCTTGCTACATGAAGGAGCATTTGGCATTTAGCTATCCTAAGAACACACAACGAAGACTCAGATCAGCCTGCCCATCCTTATAGTCTAACCAGAGACTTCTCTTGCTACATGAAGGAGCATTTGGCATTTAGCTATCCTAAGAACACACAACGAAGACTCAGATCAGCCTGCCCATCCTTATAGTCTAACCAGAAACTTCTCTTGCTGCATGAAGGAGCATTGGGCCCTTAGCTATCCTTAGAGTGCACAACGAAGACTCTGATCAGCCTGCGCAGATGCGCAGGCTGATCTGAGTCTTTGTTAGGTGCACATGTCTTATTGTAGGTTTTGTCATGCGCTGGCTCAAATAACATGTGGATACCCCCGCTTATATAGGGCTTTGCTATGACTGGTCAGAAGTTTTCCATACTCCAAGGAAGAGTACAGATTTTTATTCTAAAATGTGCTCTACGAATGTTCATGCACTTACACAATATTACAAGTGAATCTTGGTACTGCCTCCGATACCATCATGAACCCTTATCCTACTGAATAATTACTTTTGCCACACCCATTTCTGACTTTCCACCAATCAAATTATGTGATAAATGTTTTCTCGCTATTCACAAATTGCATGACAAACAGTGTAGATCCTGATCAGATGGCTTCTTCAGAAGCCATCTGATCTGGATCTTCACTGTTTCCAAAGGTGGTGCCACACCCATTTCTGACTTTCCACCAATCAAATTACTTGATAAAATGTATTCTCGCTATTCACAAATTGCATGACAAACAGTGTAGATCCTGATCAGATGGCTTCTTCAGAAGCCATCTGACCTGGATATTCACTGTTTCCAAAGGTAGTGTCACATCCATTTCTGACTTTCCACCAATCAAATTACTTGATATAATGTATTCTTGCAGTTCACAAACTGCATGACAAATAGTGTAGATCCTGATCAGATGGCTTCTTCAGAAGCCATCTGATCTAGATCTTCACTGTTTCCAAAGGTGGTGCCACACCCATTTCTGACTTTCCACCAATCAAATTACTTGATATAATGCATTCGTGCAGTTCACAAACTGCATGACAGTGTAGATCCTGATCAGATGGCTTCTTCTTCAGAAACCATCTGATCTGGATCTTCACTGTTTCCAAAGGTGCTGCCACACCCATTTCTGACTTTCCACCAATCAAATTACTTGATATAATGCATTCGTGCAGTTCACAAACTGCATGACAAACAGTGTAGATCCTGATCAGATGGTTTCTTCACGGTTTCCAAAGGAAGGGGCTGTCATTTTCTGCATGATAAGGGCTAACCAGTTTTCTGTGATTGTTTGCTTACTAGGCTTAACAGGTTCAGCTTTGACAGTTTCATCGACCTCCATCTGCGCCTCTGACTCTGTTTTCACATCCCCCTCTGCAGTGCTCCTTTCCTCCTGTGAACTTCTCCCTTTCTCCATTGCTTCACTGAACTCCAGAAATGATATTTTACCTATGAAATAGAGGATATTTGATTTTTTCAGTGTAAGATCGCTTTTAATTTCACCGACTAACACCGAAAGAAGTATCATTGCGTGCATTATTTATGCTACGTAGGGGCAAAAAGTGACATCATCAATGTCGGAATGACGTGAAAACATGTGTGACGTAAATTCTGTCACACATTAATAACGTTTAGGTAATTGACTTTTCACAAACAGAGAACACATATTATAGAGGCCAGTTTAGCTTTACCCCCGGGGGTAAAGATATCCCAGCCGGGATATTTTTACCCCTGCCTTTCCACTCACCACCTCCACCCATTTCACAACTGACAGGGGGTCCCGGGGGTAAAGCTACCCAGGGGGTAAAGATAAACTGTTACATCGGTTTTCTATACATAAAGTGGGGTGTAGATGGGTTTTCATTACATGGACTTGTTAACCCTTAAGATGCCGATAAAAACATCTGAAAATGTTGTCTGCTTGTGTCGTCTGCTGAATCTTCTTGCAAACTTTTTTGAAATATTTTTTCATACAGGCAAACAGTATGGACTCAGATCAGACTGCTCCTAGAGGAGCAGTCTGATCTTGTTCCACACCGTGTACAAAAATGACTTTGAAAGTAACCGGCAGACTATGGATGACCAAAATTGTCATGATTGGCATTTTATGGGTTATCGTGATGTAAAGGCTCAGGTGGCCCTATGCCTATCCTGTAGACATGTGGAGTACTTGGTGTAACTTCATGCAAGAAGCAATGTGCCTAGTCCTATGGCTAGCTGCACACACACACACTTGAATGAGGAGCAAATTCTTCCTTTAATAACAAAAACATGCCTTTTCAAATACATTGCATAATTTATCACCGCAAAAATGAAAATTTTAAGATGAAAAACTGGGATATTTTTTCTTATTTCTGCTCAAAATATAGATTGTGTGTACTCTTTAGAAAACGCCTCATCAGGATGGTTCTAATGAGTACCCACAACCTATATTTTAGAACAGAAAAAAGAAAAATAAGGTTTACCGCTGTAAACCCCAGTTTTACTATATACAAGAGGGCCCAATGGCCCTATATTGCTCACCTGTTTGGACCCCAGGGGCATGATTGGCAGGAATTATGTAGGTGACAACATGCCGTCGCTACATGCTAAATATCTAAGCTCATGGCCCTGTGGTTTCAGAGAAGAAGATTTTTGAAGCTTTTTCCATTATGAGTCTATGGGAGCAAAGGGGCCTCATGGTGTGGCCCATTTGAAACCCAGGGGCATGATTGGCAGGAATTATGTAGGTGACCACTTGCTGTTGCTACATGCTAAATATCTAAGCTCTGGGCCCTGTGGTTTCAGAGAAGAAGATTTTTGGAAGGTTTTTTTTCCATTATGAGTCTATGGGAGCTAAGGGGCCCCAGGGTGTGGCCCATTTGGACCCCAGGGGCATTATTGGCAGGAATTATGTAGGTGACCACTTGACGTTGCTACATGCTAAATATGTAAGCTCTGGGCCCTGTGGTTTCAGAGAAGAATATTTTTGAAGCTTTTTTCCATTATGAGTCTATGGGAGCTAAGGGGCCCCGGAGCATGGCCCATTTCAGACCCCAGGGCCATGATTGGCAGGATTAATGTAGGTGACCACTAGCCATTGCTACATGCTAAATATCTAAGCTTTGGGCCCTGTGGTATCAGAGAAGAAGATTTTTTAAGCTTTTTTTCCATTATGAGTCTAAAGGAGCTAAGGGGCCCTGGGGCGTGGCCCGTTTGGACCCAAGGGGCATGATTGGCAGGAATTATGTAGGTGACCACTTGCCTTTGCTACTTGCTAAATATCTAAGCTCTGGGCCCTGTGGGTTCAGAGAAGAAGATTTTTTAAGTTTTTTTCCATTATGAGTCAATGGGAGCAAAGGGGCCCCGGGGCGTGGTCCATTTGGAACCCAGGGGCATGATTGGCAGGAATTATGTAGGTGACCAATTGCCGTTGCTACATGCTAAATATCTAAGCTCTGGGCCCTGTGGTTTCAGAAAAGAAGATTTTTTAAGCTTTTTTTTCCATTATGAGTCTATGGGAGCTAAGGGGCCCTGGGGCGTAGCCATTTGGACCCCAGGGGCAGGATTCATGTAGGTGGACCACTTGCTGTTGCTACATGCTAAATATCTCAGCTCTGGGCCCCTGTGGTTTCAGAGAAGAAGCTTTTTGAAGCTTTTTCCCATTATGAGTGGGCCCCCGGGGCGTGGCTCATTTGGAACCCAGGGGCATGATTGGCAGGAATTATGTAGGTGACCACTTGCCGTTGCTACATGCTAAATATCTAAGCTCTGGGCCCTGTGGTTTCAGAGAAGAAGATTTTTGAAGTTTTTTTTTTCCATTATGAGTCTATGGGAGCTAAGGGCCCCCGGGGTGTGGCCAATTTGGACCCCAGGGGCATGATTGGCAGGATTTATGTAGGTGACCACTTGCCGTTGCTACATGCAAAATACCTAAGCTCTGGGCCCTGTGATTTTAGAGAAGAAGATTTTTGAAACTTTTTCCATTATGAGTCTATGGGAGTGAAGGGGCCCCGGGGTGTGGCCCATTTGAAACCCAGGGGCATGATTGGCAGGAATTATGTAGGTGACCACTTGCCGTTGCTACATGTTAAATATCTAAGCTCTGGGCCCTGTGGTTTCAGAGAAGAAGATTTTTGAAGGTTTTTTTTCCATTATGAGTCTATGGGAGTAAGGGCCCCCAGGGTGTGGCCAATTTGGACCACAGGGGCATGATTGGCAGGAATTATGTAGGTGACCACTTGCGGATAAAGCCCCCGCCCATAGGGGCTTGAAGAAATATATGGGCTGCATGATGCTTCCACGCAGAGCTGAATCTGGCCCGCACACTAGTACTGGTAAACCGCTTAGAGGATCTAAGCCTGTCCAGGAACCGCGGTGCGAGGCGGACCGTCCATGCTAATAAACCCTATTGGTTTTATTGGGCGACAGGGCTTGAGATGTCATTTCATCTCAGTGTCGGGTAAAAGTCCCACAAAATTGGAAGCAACGTCTCCAAAATGACCTTTACAGTGTTGACGGGGACGTTAAACCTCAAATCAAACAAACAAAATACATGCAAAATACCTAACCTCTGGGCTCTGTGGTTTCAGAGAAAAAGATTTTTGAAACTTTTTTCCATTATGAGTCTATGGGAGCTAAAGGGCCCCGGGGCATGGCCTGTTCGGACCCCAGGGGCATGATTGGCAGGAATTATGTAGGTGACCACATGCTAAATATCTAAGCTCTGGGCCCTGTGGTTTTAGAGAAGAAGATTTTTTTAGATTTTTTTCCATTATGAGTCTATAGGAGTTAAGGGGCCCCAGGGTGTGGCCAATTTGGACCCCAGGGGCATGATTGGCAGGATTTATGTAGGTGACCACTTGACATTGTTACAAGCTAAATATCTAAGCTCTGGGCCCAGTGGTTTCAGAGAAGAAGATATTTTAATTTTTTCCCATTGATAGTCTATGGGAGCTATATGTTGCCATGGCAACCGGAATTCCAATCTGATCAGCCCAAAAACCTTATGCAGCCTTTCCCCCTACCTGATGATGCTTGTCATGAAATTTGATCAAGATTGACCATGGGGTATTAGAGATATTCTTATTTGAAATTGTTTACGGACGCACGGACGGACGGACGGACGCACGCACGACGGACGACGGACAAAAAGTGATCACAAAAGCTCACCTTGTCACTACGTGACAGGTGAGCTAAAAATGGGGTTCAAGGGGGTCGAAATTATATGGGTGTGTTTTCGTGATGAAAAAGTTAAGACCCGCTTTCAGAGTGTCTCTGTTTATTTAACAGCTAAAAAGGTCAAAGTGTTGTCTCCATTCTAATATTCTAATTTTTTGTTTGTTTGATTTGAGGTTTAACGTCCCCCTCAACACTGTGAAGGTCATTTTGGAGACGTTGCTTCCAATTTTGTGGGACTTTTACCCGACATTGAGATGAAATGACATCTCAAGCCCTGCCGTCCAATGAAACCAATATGGTTTATAAGCATGGACGGGCTGACTCGCACCACTTTGCCTGGGCAGGCTTAGATCCTCTAAGCGGTTTACCAGGTCTCGTGTGCGGGCCGGTTTCAGCTCTGCGTGGAAGCATCATGCAGCCCATCTATTTCTTCAAGCCCCGATGGGCGGGGGCCGATAATATTCTACTAATGGTTGAGTGAGTATGAGTGTTTCAGTTTTACGTCACACCAACAGCTAAGGTCATACAGAGACGGGACCTCGGTTTAAAGACTCATCCAAAAGTCTGGAGAAGCCCGGGATCGAACCTGCGACCCCTGGTTTACAAGGTGAGTAGCATAACCACTCGACCACGGAGGCTTCCACTAATGGTTGAATAAGCACAGTAAAATTCCTAAATTAAGACCACTTTTGAAGTCCCAATGGTGGTCTTCTACAAGAGCACACAAAGAATATTTACCTTAAATCTTCTAAATATGCTTTTAAAAGCAACGCTGTTCTTAATTTCAGATGGCCTTAACCCAATTAGTACCAGAAACCCCAAAACGGGTACCCTGGCAAACAGTGCAGGCCCAGATCAGACGACATGAATGCAGCATCTGATCAGGGCCTCCACTGTTTGCTAAAAGTTCAGTCATTTTCCAAATAAATTTTGATGGAAACACCCCTGACACCCCTAAATATTAAAATGGACTCCTGCTATATATAAGGAGGAAGATTCCATTTGGTACAACAAGGGTTAATAACGGAAGTCTTCTGTATCTATTTGTCTGAAAATACCTATTACCAGAATTGAATCCTTATAACTGACATTCTTAGGTAGCAAGTACACCACAACCTCTTTATAGCACTATTAATGGGGTCCAAAGAAGAAACTGTGTTAGCTAAACAACCATGTTAGTTAAACTGTGTTAGAGACTGTGTTAGTTAAACAACCATGTTAAATCCAAACAAAATGTATAGATTATATAGAACAAGAAAAATGCCTAATGGCATTATGGAGGGTTTTTTTTTTCAGTACAGTTTTTGCATTTTGTTTATCCAAATGTTATGATATTACCTTTTCGATGGACTTGGATCTGATGAGCTGATAGTGGCCGAAACCAGTAACAACTTTGTGTGTGTGTGTGTGTGGGGGGGGGGGGGGGGGGGGGTGATTTGTTTATGTGTTTTACGAAGAAGAAAAAATAAAGTTTTTTTCAATTTTTAGCTCTTTTTTTAGCTCTAGTGGCCACTGATTTTAGCAATTTTGAAAAAGGGTCACCTAATGAACATTTCTGTAAAATAATTTTGAAATCGGGCCATTATCCCAGGAGGAGATGTCGTTTAAAGAAATTGTTGACGGAAGACGGACATCAACTCACCTTGAGCACTTCGTGCTCAGGTGAGCCAAAAAAAGAATGAAAAAAAAAAAAAAAGAAAATTCCATGCCTGTGCATGCATGTATGTATTATTACTAGCAACTATCAGGGGAGGAAGATAATAATTGTTCATATGTGTTTATGGAGAAGAAAAGAAAAATAAAGAAAAAAAAGAATGAAAAAAGAAAGAAAAAAAAGAACAAAAAACAAGAGGGCCATGATGGCCCTGGATCGCTCACCTGATCCATAGTGTAACAAGTGGGCCCCAGAGAGGGCCATTATTGGCCCCAGGGTTTTAATGTGCATAATGTTGAGGGAGGTCTTAAAGGTGAAGCTTCATACCAAACATCAACAAAGGCTATAATTAGAACAATCTTGGCAAAGGTCCACTAGATAAAGCTACACATCAAATTTCAAAGACCTGGGCCTTGCAGTTTCAGAGAAGAAGATTTTTTTTAAAGATATTCCCTACATAAGCCTATGCAAAACCAAATGGCCCCAGGGCTATATAAATCTATGTAAAAACAAAGGGCCCCGGCCCGGGGTGGGGGCATTTGTGGCCCCAGGGCTATAATTTGAACAATCTTGGTAGAGGTCCACTAGATAAAGCTCCATACTAAATATCAAAGGCCTTGGCCTTGCAGTTTCAGAGAAGATTTTTAAAGATTTCCCTATATAAGTCTATGCAAAACCAAAGGGCCCCGGAGCGGGGACATTTTTGGTACCAGGGCTATAATTTGAATAATTTTGATAGAGGTCCACTAGATGCAGCTTCATACCAAATATCAAAGACCCAGGCCTTGTGGTTTCAGAGAAGAAGATTTTTGAAGATTTTCCCCATGTAAGTCTATGTAAAACCATAGGGCCCCAGAGTGGGGGCATTTTTGGCCCCAGGGCTATAATTTTAACAATCTTGGTAGAGGTCCATTAGATGCAACTTCATACCAAATTTCAAAGTCCTGGGCCTTGTGGTTTCAGAGAAGATTTTTAAAGATTATCCCTATATAAGTCTATGTAAAACCAAAGGGCCCCGGGACGGGGCCACTTTTGGCCCCAGCACTATAATTTGAATCATCTTGGTAGGGGTCCTTTAGAAGAAGCTTCATACCAAATATAAAAGACCTAGGCCTTTTGGTTTCAGAGAAGAAGATTTTTAAAGATTTTCCCTATATAAGTCTATGTAAAACCAAAGGGCCCCTGAGCGGGGGCATTTTTGGCCCAAGGGCTATAATTTGAACAATCTTGGTAGGGGTCCACTAGATGAAGCTTCATACAAAATATCAAAGTCCTGGGCCTTGCGGTTTCAGAGAAGAAGATTTTTAAAGATTTTCCCTATATAAGGCCATGTAAAACCAAAGGGTCCCAGTCGGAGGCTTTTTTTGCCCCAGCACTATAATTTGAACAATCTTGGTAGGGGTCCACTAGATAAAGCTTAATTCCAAATATCAAAGTCCTGGGCCTTGCAGTTTCAGAGCAGAAGATTTTTAAAGATTTTCCCTATATAAGCCTATGTAAAACCAAAGGGCCCGGCGGCGGGGACATTTTTGGCCTCAGCACTATCATTTGAATAATCTTGTTAGGGGTCTTTTAGATGAAGCTTCATACCAAATATAAAAGACCTAGGCCTTGTGGTTTCAGAGAAAAGGATTTTTAAAGATTTTCCCTATATAAGTCTATGTAAAAACAAAGGGCCCCTGAGCGGGGGCATTTTTGGCCCAAGGGCGATAGTTTGAACAATCTTGGTAGAGGTCCATTGGATGAAGCTTCATTCTAAATATCAAAGTCCTGGACCTTGCGGTTTCAGAGAAGAAGATTTTTAAAGATTTTCCCTATATAAGTCTATGTAAAACCAAAGGGCCCCTGAGCAGGGGGATTTTTGGCCCAAGGGCTATAATTTGAACAATCTTGGTAGGGGTCCACTAGATGAAGCTTCATACAAAATATCAAAGTCCTGGGCCTTGCGGTTTCAGAGAAGAAGATTTTTAAAGATTTTCCCTATATAAGCCTATGTAAAACCAAAGGGCCCCAGGTGGAGGCTTTTTTTGCCCCAGCACTATAATTTGAACAATCTTGGTAGGGGTCCACTAGATAAAGCTTAATACCAAATATCAAAGTCCTGGGCCTTGCAGTTTCAGAGCAGAAGATTTTTAAAGATTTTCCCTATATAAGCCTATGTAAAACCAAAGGGCCCGGGGGTGGGGACATTTTTGGCCTCAGCACTATCATTTGAATAATCTTGTTAGGGGTCTTTTAGATGAAGCTTCATACCAAATATAAAAGACCTAGGCCTTGTGGTTTCAGAGAAAAGGATTTTTAAAGATTTTCCCTATATAAGTCTATGTAAAAACAAAGGGCCCCTGAGCGGGGGCATTTTTGGCCCAAGGGCGATAATTTGAACAATCTTGGTAGAGGTCCAATGGATGAAGCTTCATTCTAAATATCAAAGTCCTGGACCTTGCGGTTTCAGAGAAGAAGATTTTTAAAGATTTTCCCTATATAAGGCCATGTAAAACCAAAGGGCCCCGGAACGGGGGCATTTTTTGCCCCAGCACTATAATTTGAACAATCTTGGTAGGGGTCCACTAGATAAAGCTTAATACCAAATATCAAAGTCCTGGGCCTTGCAGCTTCAGAGCAGAAGATTTTTAAAGATTTTCCCTATATAAGCCTATGTAAAACCAAAGGGCCCGGGGGCGGGGACATTTTTGGCCTCAGCACTATCATTTGAATAATCTTGTTAGGGGTCTTTTAGATGAAGCTTCATACCAAATATAAAAGACCTAGGCCTTGTGGTTTCAGAGAAAAGGATTTTTAAAGATTTTCCCTATATAAGTCTATGTAAAACTAGAGTGTTCACAAGTTTTTTCTTTAATTTGACCTACTGACCTACTTTTTGACCCGAAAAGACCTTTATTCAAACTTAGCCAAGATATTGTCACAATGACCATTCTGAGCAAGATTAATGATTTAACCAAACTTGTGGCCTCCTGAGTATTCACAAGGTTTTTCTATGATTTGACCTACTGACCTACTTTTCAACCGGACATGACCCATATTCAAACTTGACCGAGATATTGTCATGATGATCATTCTGAGCAAGTTTGATTATGATTGGACCAAAATTGTGGCCCCTAGGGTGTTCACAAGGTTTTTATATGATTTGACCCGCTGACCTACTTTTTAACCCGATATGACCCATATTCGAACTGGACTGAAATATTGTCACAATGGTCATTCTGAGCAAGTTTCATGATAATTGGACCAAAACAGTGGCCTTCAGAGTGTTCACAAGGTTTTTCTATGATTTGACCTACTGACCTACTTTTTGACCGGACATGACCCATATTCGAACTTGACCAAGATATTGTCATGATGATCATTCTGAGCAAGTTTGATTATGATTGGACCAAAATTGTGGCCTCTAGGGTGTTCACAAGGTTTTTCTATGATTTGACCCGCTGACCTACTTTTTAAGCCGACATGATCCATATTCAAACTTCACTAAAATATTGTCACAATGATCATTCTGAGCAAGTTTGATGATGATTGGACCAAAATTGTGGCCTCTCGAGTGTTCACAAGGTTTTTCTATGATTTGACCTACTGACCTACTTTTTTACCCGACATGACCCAAATTCGAACTTGACCGAGATATTGTCATGATTATCATTCTGAGCAAGTTTGATGATAATTGGACCAAAACTGTGGCCTCTAGTGTGTTCACAAGAAAAAGTTTACGCACGGACGACGCACGACGGACGACGGACGACGGACGACGCACGACGACGCCGGACATCTTACTGTCACAAAAGCTCACCATGACCTTCGGTCAGGTGAGCTAAAAAGTTATGGTAAGTAGGTAAAAGGTTCAGGGTCAAGGTCACAGGTCAAAATTTTTTGTATGCAAGGAGAGGCAATGTCACAAGGAATCTACATGCCAAATATGAAGGCTCTATCTAAAACAGAAAGTTACAACAAAAGTCGGTCAAAGATCACAGGTAAAGGTCACAGGTAAGTTTTTGTATGAGTGGTAAGGCAGTATCACAAGGAACCTACTTGCCAAATATGAAGGCTCTATCTCAAATGGTTAAAAAGTTATGATTAGTAGGTCATAATGTTAGGGGTCAAGGTCACAGGTCAATTTTTTGTATAAATACAAAGGCAATGTCACAAAGAACCAACATGCCAAATATAAAGGCTCTACCTCAAACGGTTCTAAAGTTATGATAAAACAAAAACTAGTGTTCACAAGGTTTTTCAATGATTGACCTACTGACCTACTTTTGGACCCGACATGAGTCATATTCAAACTTGACTGAGATATTGTCATGATGATCATTCTTAGCAAATTTTATGATGATCGGATCAAACCTGTGGCCTCTAAAGTGTTCACAAGGTTTTTCTATGATTTGACCTACTGACCTACTTTTTGATACCACATGACCCATATTCGCACTTGACTGAGATATTGTCACAATGATCATTCTGAGCAAGATTGATGATGATTGGACCAAAAATGTGGCCTTTAGAGTGTTCACAAGGTTTTTCCATGATTTGACCTACTGACCTACATTTGACCCGACATGACCAATATTCAAATTTGACCGAGATATTGTCATGACAATCATTCTGAGCAAGTTTAATGATGATTGGACCATAACTGTGCCCTCTAGTGTGTTCACAAGGTTTTTCTATGATTTGACCTACTGACCTACTTTTTGACCCAACATGACCCATATTCAAACTTGACTGAGATATTGTCAGGATGATTATTCTGAGCAAGTTTGATGATGATTGGACCATAACTGTGCCCTCTAGAGTGTTCACAAGGTTTTTCTATGAATTGACCTACTGACCTACTTTTTGACCCGACATGACCCATATTCAAACTTGACCGAGATATTGTCAAAATGATCATTCTGAGCAAGTTTGATGATAATTGAACCATAACTGTGCCCTCTAGAGTGTTCACAAGGACTATCTATGGTTTGACCTACTGACCTACTTTTTGACCCTACATGATCCATATTCGAACCTGACCGAGATATTGTCATGATAATTATTCTGAGCAAGTTTGATGATGATTGGACCAAAACTGTGCCCTCTAGAGTGTTCACAAGGTTTTTCTATGATTTGACCTACTGACCTACTTTTTCACCCGACATGACCCATATTCGAACTTGACCGAGATATTGTCATGATGATCATTCTGAGCAAGTTTGATGATGATTGGACCAAAACTGTGGCCTCTAGTTTGTTCACAAGAAAAAGTTTACGCACGACGGACGACGGACGACGGACGACGCACGACGACGCCGGACATCTTACGGTCACAAAAGCTCACCATGACCTTCGGTCAGGTGAGCTAAAAAAAAATGTCTCCACCGGGGTTTGAACTCACGCCCCTCAGATTCATAGTCAACATTAGGATTCGTAGTCCATCACTCTATCCACTACACTGGCATTTGAAAAAAGGTTAACCAAAAGGTAAACCTGAAAAACACATGTTTGAAAAATGTTTATGTGTTTTACGAAGAAAAAAAAATAAAGTTTTTTTTTCTATTTTTATCTCTAGTGGCCACTGATTTTAGCAATTTTGAAAAAGGGTCACCTAATGAACATTTCTGTAAAATAATTTTGAAATCGGGCCATTATCCCAGGAGGAGATGTCGTTTAAAGAAATTGTTGACGGACGACAGACATCAACTCACCTTGAGCACCTCGTGTTCAGGTGAGCTAAAAAAAAAAAAAAAAAAAAGAAAATTCCATGCCTGTGCATGCATGTATGTATTATTACTAGCAACTATCAGGGGAGGAAGATAATAATTGTTCATATGTGTTTATGGAGAAGAAAAGAAAAATAAAGAAAAAAAAAAGAATGAAAAAAGAAAGAAAAAAAAAGAACAAAAAAAAAAAATGTCTCCACCGGGGTTTGAACTCACGCCCCTCAGATTCATAGTCAACATTAGGATTCGTAGTCCATCACTCTATCCACTACACTGGCATTTGAAAAAAGGTTAACCAAAAGGTAAACCTGAAAAACACATGTTTGAAAAATGTTTATGTGTTTTACGAAGAAAAAAAATAAAGTTTTTTTTCTATTTTTAGCTCTAGTGGCCACTGATTTTAGCAATTTTGAAAAAGGGTCACCTAATGAACATTTCTGTAAAATAATTTTGAAATCGGGCCATTATCCCAGGAGGAGATGTTGTTTAAAGAAATTGTTGACGGAAGACGGACATCAACTCACCTTGAGCACTTCGTGCTCAGGTGAGCCAAAAAAAGAATGAACAAAAAAAAAAGAAAATTCCATGCCTGTGCATGCATGTATGTATTATTACTAGCAACTATCAGGGGAGGAAGATAATAATTGTTCATATGTGTTTATGGAGAAGAAAAGAAAAATAAAGAAAAAAAAGAATGAAAAAAGAAAGAAAAAAAAGAATGAAAAAAGAAAGAAAAAAAAAGAACAAAAAAAAAATGTCTCCACCGGGGTTTGAACTCACGCCCCTCAGATTCATAGTCAACATTAGGATTCGTAGTCCATCACTCTATCCACTACACTGGCATTTGAAAAAAGGTTAACCAAAAGGTAAACCTGAAAAACACATGTTTGAAAAATGTTTATGTGTTTTCGCCGAAAAAAAAAAAGTTTTTTTTTCTATTTTTATCTCTAGTGGCCACTGATTTTAGCAATTTTGAAAAAGGGTCACCTAATGAACATTTCTGTAAAATAATTTTGAAATCGGGCCATTATCCCAGGAGGAGATGTCGTTTAAAGAAATTGTTGACGGACGACAGACATCAACTCACCTTGAGCACCTCGTGTTCAGGTGAGCTAAAAAAAAAAAAAAAAAAAAGAAAATTCCATGCCTGTGCATGCATGTATGTATTATTACTAGCAACTATCAGGGGAGGAAGATAATAATTGTTCATATGTGTTTATGGAGATGAAAAGAAAAATAAAGAAAAAAAAGAATGAAAAAAGAAAGAAAAAAAAAGAACAAAAAAAAAAATGTCTCCACCGGGGTTTGAACTCACGCCCCTCAGATTCATAGTCAACATTAGGATTCGTAGTCCATCACTCTATCCACTACACTGGCATTTGAAAAAAGGTTAACCAAAAGGTAAACCTGAAAAACACATGTTTGAAAAATGTTTATGTGTTTTACGAAGAAAAAAAAAATAAAGTTTTTTTTTCTATTTTTATCTCTAGTGGCCACTGATTTTAGCAATTTTGAAAAAGGGTCACCTAATGAACATTTCTGTAAAATAATTTTGAAATCGGGCCATTATCCCAGGAGGAGATGTCGTTTAAAGAAATTGTTGACGGACGACAGACATCAACTCACCTTGAGCACCTCGTGTTCAGGTGAGCTAAAAAAAAAAAAAAAAAAAAAAGAAAATTCCATGCCTGTGCATGCATGTATGTATTATTACTAGCAACTATCAGGGGAGGAAGATAATAATTGTTCATATGTGTTTATGGAGAAGAAAAGAAAAATAAAGAAAAAAAAGAATGAAAAAAGAAAGAAAAAAAAAAGAACAAAAAAAAAAAAATGTCTCCACCGGGGTTTGAACTCACGCCCCTCAGATTCATAGTCAACATTAGGATTCGTAGTCCATCACTCTATCCACTACACTGGCATTTGAAAAAAGGTTAACCAAAAGGTAAACCTGAAAAATTGAGTTTTTAAAAGTAAAACTTATTTTAACTAGGATACCCACCTCAGGCTTAATGACTGCATTTCCCTTATTCCCCGCAAAGAAATTTATGGTTCGTTCTGTATGTTTCGGTACTTCGTAGAACCGGTACCGGTAATTACCCAGTGACAAAAGCGCGGGAAAGCGCCCGAGAATCACGGATTAATCAGAATTCCCTTGCCCTCTAGATGGAGGGGTTAGGGAGGTGGGCCATCTGCCTTAAGCCTGAGGTGGGTATCCTAGTTAAAATAAGTTTTACTTTTAAAAACTCAATTTTAACTGTCGTCTACCCACCTCAGGCTTAATGACTGCAGAATTAGCCTTGGCGGGATGGAATCTCCAACCACATACAGAACGATCCTTTATTCCAGGGATAAATCCTGTAGAAACTTAGGATTCTAAAAAGATAAACAATGGAAATCGAGGAAGAAAACTAAATTTCCACCATTTCTATCCCTGGAACATCACTATCAGCTCCAAGTACCTTTTGAATGTGTCTTGCAAGGCCTCGGAAGATAGTCTCCAGATAAGCATTGAGGATGAGGAAGACCAGACTGGCCCCCCACCACTTTTTGAGCAGAAACCAATGGACCCATCAGTCGTAGGTTTTCTCCTTGTGTGTTCAAGTCTCGTAAATAGAACTTGGCAAAAGTCGAACAAGAGGACCACACGGCAGCTTTGATAACATCCTCAACTGGGGTTTTATTCAAGTAAGACCAAGAGGTTGAAAGGGCCCTTAGCTCATGAGCCTTAATCTTAAGCAAAGCTATTTAAGACTTAGACAATTTCTTATAAGCGAATCTAATAGTATAAGAAATCCATCCGGAGATAGATCCCTTGGTAATATTGTGATTTCCCTTCAAGGGAAGAAAAAGCCTTTTCCTGTCTTTCCGGATAGGCTCAGTCACTTTCAGGTAACGTTTTAAAGCCCTAACCGGGCATAAAAACCTGTTAAAGTCATTAAATTTAACTGTTCTGGCTAAATTTTGAACCAAAATATCATCCGGGCAAATGGATGGTAATTGATTTTTTGCCAAAAAACCTGGTTGTGTCATTAAAGAAACAGAACCATCTGAGATGTCCTGAATCCATGGAGAAAGCATGAATCTCACTAACACGTCTTGCTGTTGCCATGGCAAGCCGAAAAACTGTTTTCAGAGTGAGATGGAACCTAGAAGCTTTATGCAAAGGTTTATACGGTTCAGAACATAATGAAGAAAGGACACAAGAAAGGTCCCATTTCGGAGCTAAAGACCTTTGAACAGGCCTCTGTAATTCAAATGACCTTATAAGTTCTGAAATGATAGGGTCAGATCCAATGTTTATGTCAGATGTGAATTTCAAAGTATTAGAGATAGTAGATCTGTAACCTTTGATAGTACTGACTTGACATTTTTTTCTCCGTGAATAAATGTAGCAAAAGGTCTGCTACTTCCATCGGAGATGGATTGAAAGGATGAGTTTCCCTGGGACTACACCAATCGGAAAAGACTTTCCATTTGGCGTCATAAACACGCCTGGAAGACAATCGCCTTGCCTGAGCAGCGTGTCTGGCAACATTCGCCGAAAAGTTTCTATCCGTAATGGATCGGCGGATAAACTCCAAGCGTGAAGTTTTAGACTTTCCACGTTTTGACGAACGAATTTCTGACCTACTTGTGTCAGCAAATTCTGCACTGAGGGAATCCGAATTGGAGGTGCTACGAGTAACCGAAGTATGTCTGGAAACCAAGACATTTCGGCCCAAAGAGGAGCTACCAGCACAATGTTGCAATGATGTTGACGAATCTTGTTGATTATCGCCGGGATCAGTGCAAACGGAGGAAAAGCATACACATGCATTCCGTCCCAGTTCATTGACATTGCGTCTATCGCCAGAGCATTCTCGTCTGGGATGGGAGACACATAGAAAGGCAGTTTCTTGTTGAGACGAGTTGCAAACAGATCTATGTTCGGAAAACCCGTCATCGACAGAATTAAATTGCAAATCGTCTGATCCAAGGTCCATTCTGTCGCAATTGGCTTGGAAAGACGACTTAGCCTGTCTGCCAATATGTTCGATGTCCCTGGTATATGTCTGACCAGAAGATTTATGCCTTCCTGATTGCACCAAAGGAGTGTATCCCACACCTCCATGCACAGAGACGGAGAATGGGTGCCCCCTTGTTTCTTCAGGTACGAAACTACTGAAGAGTTGTCTGTGGCAATCAGTACTGTTGAATTGGTGACATACTGATGACATTGTTTTAGAGCAAGCAATATTGCTTTCATCTCTAGGATATTGATATGAAGAACTGATTGGTCTGGAGGCCAGACTCCATGACACAGAAGTCCTTCCGGTTCGAGATGGGCTCCCCATCCAGAGAGACTCGCATCCGTGAACAGAGTGTGAGTAGGAAGAGACGGTTTCAGCGTTACACCCGAGCTGAAACGACCCTTGTTGTTCCACCATTCTAAATGCTTCCTGATCGAAACATTGAGAAGAATGGGATGCTCCAATGGAAGAGCATGAGGCTTCCACTGAGCAAACAAAGCCATTTGAAGCGGACGTAAGTGCAATCTGCCCAGTACAACAAACTGGGCTGCTGCACTGAGTTTTCCCAGAAGAGACAGAAAGACTCTTGCTGAGACCTGCTCTTGAACCTTGAACCATCGTAATAGTTCCAGAATGCCCTGTATTCTGTCTAACGGCACCCGAACTATATTCCTTTGTGTAAAAAATTCCATTCCTATGAACACAAAGTTCTGAGATGGTACTAAGTCCGACTTCTCTTCGTTGATTATCAGTCCTAGGGATGTAATCAACTTGACTGTAAACTGTCGATCTCTCAGAATTTCCTGACGAATCTGATTTCTGACCAACCAGTCGTCCAGGTACGGAAACAGTACAATTGCCCTCTTCCGTAGATAAGATGCTACAGCAACCATCAAACGGGTGAAGACATACGGACTTGTTGCAAGGCCAAACGGAAGAGCCTTGAACTGATAAGTTTGACCCTTGAGACAGAATCGGAGGTACTTCCGAGACTGTCTGTGAATGGGAACATGTAGATATGCATCCGTCAGGTCTAAGGAGATCGCCCAATCGTTGGGTTGGATCGCCTGTCTGACTTTGTTGGCTGTCTCCATTTTGAACGACTGAACTTCCAGAAAAGTATTCAGTCTGGACAGATCTATTATAAGTCGTAATTTTCCGTTTTGCTTGGGAACTAGGAAAATACGAGAATAAAAGCCTGGACCTTCCGGCTCTATCATCTCCACTGCCCCTTTGAGTAGGAGTTTGTTGACCTCTTCTTCCAAAGACCGACTTTCGGTCTGATGAAGAAAGATTGGCGTTGGAGAAAGAAGAGGTTTGCTGATGAAAGGTATTTTGTACCCTTTTTTTACAACAGAGAGGACCCATGAGTCCTCTGTTATTTCTCCCCAACGATTTTGAAAGTGGGCCAACCGTCCTCCTACTGGAAGGTCCTTTCTTGAAAGGGACAGTGGAGGGAGTGTATCATTGTCGAGAAACGTTAGAGGCACCTCCTCGGGAGGGGGTGTACTGACCCCTTCCTCGAGAGCTTGAGCCTCCACGGCGAGAGCCTCTCCTAGGACCACCTCTATTCTTATGATTGGGAGGTCTAGCAGAGGAAGATGAGTCCCTGTGTGCAGACTTCTTTTGGCATTTAGGAATCTTAAAGCCAGAAGTAGAAGCCTGCTTACTCTGTGCAACAGAGGAAGCAATGAAACTCTGCTGTTGAGATTCAGAATTTAGTTTCTGAAAATCAGTAATCATTCCACCAAAGAGGGATTCAGCTGGGATCGGAACCGAGCGAAGCGTAGTCTTCGTGGCTTCCGTCAGAATCTTAGACCTTTCAATGGCAGCCTCCCTTCTAGCTTGCAGGAGTTGGACTGCCAAAATCACTGCCATAGAGGAAGAGTGCTTCAAGCAACTAACAATAGAGCTGAGTAACCTCTTCAGCATCGGAGCATCCAAGTTGTCTGACTCCAATGCTTGAACTGAAGCAGCAGTGAAAAGGTCTGCATAAGAGTTAATGGAAACCATGTTCTAGCTTGACGCTCCATAGTCTCCAAACTCTTTACTGGCAAATTGGCATTCCCAGAGGATATCAGATCCAGTAGAGAAGCATCTTTATCAATTTTAGGAACACTGTCGGGAAATAACTGACCGTGTGACCGGTAATGTTTCACGTTTATACCAAGATCTCTCTCCAGAGATTTATTGGTAACCCAGCCAGGTTCCAGCTTAACCTTCTTATCGATCAGTGATTGAAAGACATTTACAACGTCTTTGATCAATAAGGACTGAGGGAGAGAAGCTGAGCTCTTAACCTCAGATGGGTTAAGTGCATCCAGTGTGGACCTAGGCCTCTGAAGAGTCTCCGAGGACTCCTTCCTGGGGCAAAATTCGGAGGGAAGTAAGCTCATAACCTCCTGAATTGCCTCGGCAAAAGAAATGATACCTTCCTCTTCCTCTTCAGAATTGGAAGAACCTCTGTCAAACCGAGTTTTCTTTGCCAAATTAGAAGAGGCTTTATGGGGTGAACCAGCTCTGCTCTCACCCTCAAATTCATTATTGTCCACCCTGATGGAGAGATTATCATTCCTATCCGAGCTTGAAGATAAAGCTCTAGCACGATCCTTATGGCGAGTACCATAGGAGTGCCTACGTCTCTTATGACTTCTAGAGACAGAAGAACGATTGTGAGACTTCTTCTTATGGCGCCTGTGCCTATCAGAAGAGGTAGACCAGTCCGAACTGATTGAACTAGACCTCGAATACGAGTCAGAACTTGAACTCGTATGATGATGGCGTTTAAGGCGTCTAGATCTAGAGTTTTTTCTCTTCACTCTCGATCTATGCCTTCTATGAGGCGTGTGACGATCCCGTGAACTCGATCTGTGTTTAGATCGATCACGAGATGTCCGTCTCGGCGATCGGTGCCGATCTGACCGTTTCCGAGAATGGCGCCGTGATGACTGTCCCGGTGCCCGGTGGCGAGATGATCTGCCTGGTGAACGGTGACGAAATGAACGTCCCGCCGAAGGATGCCGGGATGACCGGTCCCGGGAACGCTGCCGGGAAGTGGACCGACCCACTGACCGGTACCGGGATGTAGACCGAGTTACCCGGTCCGGGTATCGATGTTTGGACGATCGATCTTTGGATTTGGGCCGAAATGACCGGTCGCGAGAATCCCGGCCCGGTGACCGGCCAGATTCCCCGCCCGGTGACCGGCCAGATTCCCGGCCCGGTGACCGGTCAGATTCTAAAGAATCTGGTCCCGAGGACGAGGAAAGACTATCCCCAGACTTGGCGTTGGGTGTTCTTTCTGTCCTCTTGTCCGCAGACACTTGGGTGGAAGATCCACCGGGTCGATCTTGAGTAGATTGACGTGTGTCTATCGGGGAATTTTCCCGGTTCTCCCGGTAATTCTCCCCCGATGCGGACGCAGTCTGAGAAGGGTTCTCAGACTGGGACTGCTTGGGAGCAGTCCCGGACTGCTTAGTTGCAGTCCCGGAGCCTGACTGCTTGGAAGCGGCTCCCTTCTTGCCCATCTTCTTCTCTTTAGTGGAACGTCTTCGCTTGTACGATCGTCGGTTTACGGCAAGCGTCCACACTGAGCTCGTCCACAGTTTGCAAGTGGCACAGCGTGACTCAAAACTGCAATGAGAGCATGTAAAACAAGAAGAATGATTGTCCCAGGAAGCTTTTAAATGTCCGCAAGAGCCGCGGACTTGGGACATTGAAGGACAAGAACAAAACAAACAATAACGAAAAAGGTCACGAAATTATGTGACAACAAGAAAAGAAGTTAAAAGCAGAAATTCCTGCTAAATTAACTATATGAAGAAAGGAAAACAAATACCAACATTTCCAGCGAGGGAAAAACAGCGTACCATCCGAGTAAACAACAAATATTAGAAATTAAAATCCAATATCTGAAAACACATCCGAATTGGTCACGCGCAAAGGGAATTCTGATTAATCCGTGATTCTCGGGCGCTTTCCTGCGCTTTTGTCACTGGGTAATTACCGGTACCGGTTCTACGAAGTACCGAAACATACAGAACGAACCATAAATTTCTTTGCGGGGAATAAGGGAAATGCAGTCATTAAGCCTGAGGTGGGTAGACGACAGTTAAAACACATGTTTGAAAAATGTTTATGTGTTTTACGAAGAAAAAAAAAAAAAGTTTTTTTTTCTATTTTTATCTCTAGTGGCCACTGATTTTAGCAATTTTGAAAAAGGGTCACCTAATGAACATTTCTGTAAAATAATTTTGAAATCGGGCCATTATCCCAGGAGGAGATGTCGTTTAAAGAAATTGTTGACGGACGACAGACATCAACTCACCTTGAGCACCTCGTGCTCAGGTGAGCTAAAAAAAAAAAAAAAAAAAAAAGAAAATTCCATGCCTGTGCATGCATGTATGTATTATTACTAGCAACTATCAGGGGAGGAAGATAATAATTGTTCATATGTGTTTATGGAGAAGAAAAGAAAAATAAAGAAAAAAAAGAATGAAAAATGAAAGAAAAAAAAAGAACAAAAAAAAAAAAAATGTCTCCACCGGGGTTTGAACTCACGCCCCTCAGATTCATAGTCAACATTAGGATTCGTAGTCCATCACTCTATCCACTACACTGGCATTTGAAAAAAGGTTAACCAAAAGGTAAACCTGAAAAACACATGTTTGAAAAATGTTTATGTGTTTTACGAAGAAAAAAAAATAAAGTTTTTTTTTCTATTTTTAGCTTTAGTGGCCACTGATTTTAGCAATTTTGAAAAAGGGTCACCTAATGAACATTTCTGTAAAATAATTTTGAAATCGGGCCATTATCCCAGGAGGAGATGTCGTTTAAAGAAATTGTTGACGGACGACGGACATCAACTCACCTTGAGCACCTCGTGCTCAGGTGAGCTAAAAAAAAAAAAAAAAACTAGAAATGCGTCCATAGGACACGGATGCCCCCGCCCGAAAATATGTCTATGTTCGTATTCATCCATATTCATCCATAGAAAGTTATTGACAGTGTTTAAGTTTTGGACCCTTTTTATGCCATTTGACCTCTAAGTATGACCTTGGAGGTACGGATCTGGGTTTGCACATGACACATTGTCTCATGATGGTTAACATTTCTTCAAAATAATTTCAAAATCCATCCAAAAATAAGTAAGATATTGGCTGCGTTTAAGTTTCGGACCCTTTTTTGACCTTTGACCTCCAAGTATGACCTTGACCTTGGAGGTACGGACCTGGATTTTGCATGTGACACATCAACTCATGATGGTTAACATTTCTACAAAGTAATCTCAAAATCCATCCAGAAATAAGAAAGTTATTGACTGTGTTTAAGTTTCGGACCATTTTTTTGACCTTTGACCTCCAAGTATGACCTTGACCTTGGAGGTACGGACCTGGGTTTTACACGTGACACATCGACTCATGATGGTTAACATTACTCCAAAGTAATTTCAAAATCCATCCAGAAATAAGAAAGTTATTGACTGTGTTTAAGTTTCGGACCCTTTTTTTGACCTTTGACCTCCAAGTATGACCTTGACCTTGGAGGACGGACCTGGGTTTTGCACGTGACACATCGACTCATGATGGTTAACATTTCTCCAAAGTAATTTCAAAATCCATCCAGAAATATGAAAGTTATTGACTGCGTTTAAGTTTCAGACCCTTATTTTGACCTTTGACCTCTAAGTATGACCTTGACCTTGGAGGTAAGGACCTGGGTTTTGCACGTGACACGTCGACTCATGATGGTTAACATTTCTCCAAAGTAATTTCAAAATCCATCCAGAAATATGAAAGTTATTGACTGCCTTTAAGTTTCAGACCCTTATTTTGACCTTTGACCTCTAAGTATGACCTTGACCTTGGAGGTAAGGACCTGGGTTTTGCACGTGACACGTCGTCTCATGATGGTTAACATTTCTGCCAAGTAATTTTAAAATCCATTAAGAAATAAAGAAGTTATTGACTGCGTTTAAGTTTCGGACGCACGGACGGACGGACGCACGGACGGACGGACGCACGGACGGACGAACGGACGGACGGACAGGGGCCACGCTATATGCCCTTTCCACCATTCTTCGAATGGCGGGGGCATAAAAAAGAAAATTCCATGCCTGTGCATGCATGTATGTATTATTACTAGCAACTATCAGGGGAGGAAGATAATAATTGTTCATATGTGTTTATGGAGAAGAAAAGAAAAATAAAGAAAAAAAAGAATGAAAAAAGAAAGGAAAAAAAAAAAATGTCTCCACCGGGGTTTGAACTCATGCCCCTTAGATTCATAGTCAACAATAGGATTCGTAGTCCATCACTCTATCCACTACACTGGCATTTGAAAAAAGGTTAACCAAAAGGTAAACCTGAAAAACACAAGTTTGAAAAATGACAATTTCCGCCAAAATTTTAGTCTTTTGCGCCATTTATGGATAATACATGAAAGCAGTACCTCCACTTATGCATCAGTCCTGATATTAAAACAATCTGCTACAGAATAGATGAAAAATATCACTTTGAAAAAAAGGTTAACCAAAAGGTAAACCTGGGATGACGCCCGCCCGCCCGCAGGACGCCCGCCCGCAGGACGCCCGCCCGCCCTGACATCGCTATTTTAAAGGACGGATTTTTTTTAAAAACCCGTCCAAATGGTCATTTTTCTATATAATCTATACATTTTTGGGATCCATCTTGAAACTGTGTTATATCCAAAATGTGTTATATCCAAACTGTGTTATAATGAACCATGTTATAATGAGGTTGTGGTGTACATGTATTTGCTGCCAACATTTTTCACAGGGTGCAGTGCATTTTCATGGCAGCAAATTTGCTGCTTGCTATCGTTAATTTCGAACACTGACTAAGGGCCCTTTCCTCAAGTCTCAGCACACTTTATGGTACAGTGAACTCACCTGACAAATACTCTAATGTTAAATTTCTGTCAACATGGTCAACAGGAAAGGTGCTGAAGAAATCATCAGTACTTTTGCTAGTAGAAGGGGCCAGAGTGCTGCTAGACCCCTGATTATCACTACTGGTCCCCTGGGTGATCCCACTAGTCTCCTCGGGCATCCCACTAGTTTCTTGGGTTAGCTCACTGGTCTCATTTGGGGCCCCGGTATACACAACAACTTGTAGTCCAGTGTCTGTAACCATAAGCGACTCGTCTACAAGGTAGCTTAGGTCCTCGTTATCTTCTTCTGGCATCTGAACCAAACCTTGCACCTGAAATGCACATGCCATTTTGGCTGTAATTATATTACTGGACAATATACACATACTCTCTATAAATTTTTGCTGGCTGTCACCAGCTAAAATTCGCTGGAGACAGCTGGCTGTCACCAGCGAACTTTCGCTGGAAACAGCCGGCTGTCCTCTGCGAACTTTCACTGGAGACAGCCGGCTGTCAATAGCCACTTCCTAATTATATACATGTAGCATAGTTCACTGAGAAATTTGAATTTAACCCTTTACCACTCAGATACGTGTTTTTACGTGTCTGCACACCACCCCCCCCCCCCCCATTTTAAGCCCCAGAAGCACCAAAAATCTGCATTTTTACCCCTGGATAGTTATGTTTGCTTTAGGATTTGTTGGGCAAAAAAGTGACCTGTTTTTTCGCGCACCTCCCCACTAAAAATATTCTGGGGGGGGGGGGTTGAAGGGGGGCGTTGCCCCCCCCTCACATCCCGAAAAATTTTGGGTGTATGGCCCAACCGGCTGCTAAAATTTATATCTTAGGGTGTCTGGGGTCAAAAATGCCTGAAAATTGATGCTGATAAAACATGCTGCAAACAATGAAAATGGCCAGTGCAAAACACCTTAATTGTTGCCTTGACAGCTGTGTGAAGATTAAAATGTGGTCAAAAATTCATGTGAAAACACACTTTTTGCCAACTTTGAGATGCCCCCTCTTTACCATGACAACAATGATCAAGTCATGAAGTATTGTATTTGAAAGGCTACTGCCCAATGAACATTCATATCGAGTTTGGTGTAAAACAGACCATCCATTATGAAACAATGACTAGTTGAAGTTGCTGTCAGATGCAACACTGTGAAAATCAGCGAAATTCACAAAATCCCTGAGTGGTAAAGTGTTAGTGAAGAAAATCCCAACTGACCAAAATAATATTTTTTCATCATTTTATTGCAAGACACAATATTTCAGATATAATTAATGCATTTTAGACTAAAATTCAGTATGTTCCCAGATTTCAGTTTACCCTTTACCACTCAGATACGTATTTTTACGTGTCTGCACCCGCCCCCCCCCCCCCCATTTTAAGCCCCAGACACACCAAAAATCTGCATTTTTACCCCTGGATATTTATGTTTGCTATAGGATTTGTTTGGCAAAAAAGTGACCTGTTTTTTCGCGCGCCTCCCCACTAAAAATATTCTAGGGGGGTTTTGAAGGGGGGCATTGCCCCCCCTCACATCCAGAAAAAATTTTGGGTGTATGGCCCAACTGGCCCCTAAAATTTATATCTGAGGGTGTCTGGGGTCAAAAATGCCTGAAAATTGATGCTGATAAAACATGCTGCAAACAGTGAAAATGGCCAGTGCAAAACACCTTAATTGTTGCCTTGACAGCTGTGTGAAGATTAAAATGTGGTCAAAAATTCATGTGAAAACACACTTTTTGCCAACTTTGAGATGCCCCCTCTTTACTATGACAACAATGATCAAGTCATGAAGTGTTGTATTTGAAAGGCTACTGCCCAATGAACATTCATATCGAGTTTGGTGTAAAACAGACCATCCATTATGAAACAATGACTAGTTGAAGTTGCTGTCAGATGCAACACTGTGAAAATCAGCGAAATTCACAAAATCCCTGAGTGGTAAAGGGTTAAACCTTATCCTGCGGAATAAATTAATTTAGCCGCACCCATTGCTGACTATCAACTAATCAAATTACTTGACATACAGTAAAATTTAATTTTTTAAATTAAAATTCGTTTCAATAGAATACTTACCAGTACATTCAATGATAGCATATTACTGTACTTCCCGCAAGATTTTTTGGCCAGACGCCCGGTACCGGGTGTGCCTCTCAAGGAGGAAACCTCCAACAACAAGAGCAAATTGTCACATGACTTCCTGTAACACGTCAGAATTTTTCCAACATAAACGGAATATAAGAATTGGAGGGGAACCAGGGAGGCAGGCATTCCGATTGAATGTACTGGTAAGTATTCTATTGAAACGAATTTTAATTTAAAAAATTAAATTTCAATACGAATACTGTAACCAGTACATTCAATGATAGCAGAATTAAGGTTGGTGGGATGGAAATTCTCCCACATGAAAACACCCGTACCGAAGCGTTGGGCCACTTCAGAGATTGATCTTGAAGAAACTTAGAAAAATAATGGTAAAAAGAAATTTAAAGGAAAATTTCCCTAAATTTCCACCATTTCAATCTCTGAATATCCATGGTATCAGATACTATCTAATCACCTGTTTACGGTTATGGTCCAGGCATCAGATAGGAATGATCCGGATTAGCAGCTGTGACTGGAAGAACCAACGTGTCCCCCCACCACTTTTTGGGCTGTGACCACAGGACCCAAAAGTAGAAGATTCTGAGACTGTTTTCGAAGATCTCTGAGATAGAACTTTGCGAACACAGATTGATTTGACCAAACAGCAGCTCTGATTACCTCTTCAAGAGGCATTTTATTAAAATACGCCCAAGAAGTAGCTAATGCCCTAACTTCATGAGCTCTAATGTTTAGCAAACTTAATTTTCTCTTAGATAAATCTTTGTAAGCTAATCTTATTACAGAAGAGATCCATCCAGAGATAGAACCCTTGTTAATACCATGATCTCCTTTGATAGGAAGAAAGAGTCTTTTCCTGCCCTTTCTTAAAGATTCTGTCTTTTTGACATAACATTTAAGAGCTCTAACAGGACAAAGGAACCTGTTAAAGTCTTTCCTTTTTAAAGATTTAGCTAAATTTGGAACCAAAATATCATCTGGACATTTAGATGGTAATTGATTTTTAGCTAGAAAGCCTGGTTGTGTCCTGAGAGAGACAGAACCGTCTGACTTGTTGAATCTGATATGTTCTGAGTCAACCGAGAATGCATGGATCTCACTAACTCTGCTCGCTGTAGCCATAGCTAGTAAGAACACAGTCTTCCGTGTGAGATTTAATAAGGAAGCTTTATGTAAAGGTTCAAATGGTTCTTTACATAACGAAAAAATAACACAGGCTAAGTCCCATTTAGGAAACAAAGACCTCTGAACAGGTCTCTGTAATTCAAGAGCTTTTATAAGTTCAGAAATGATAGGATCAGACCCAACATTTGTGCCAGACTTGAACTTTAAAGTATTAGAAATCATAGCTCTATAGCCTTTCACAGTACTGACTTGGCAATTTTTTACTTCAAATTGGTAGAGTAAGAAGTCTGCTACATTTGAAGCAGAGGCCTTGTCAGGAGTAATTTTCCTTTTACGACACCAACTGGTAAATACGCCCCATTTTGCCTCATAAACCTTCCTTGTAGAAGGTCTTCTTGCTTTAGAAACGTGATCGGCAACTTTTTCCGAAAATTTTCTATCTGTAATGGATCGTTTGATAAGATCCAGGCGAGTAAAGACAGAGACTGGGGGTTTTGATGAGAAATCACAATCCTTCCGGTTTTTTGAGTTAACAAACCGGGAATTATGGGCAGAGAAATTGGATGAGCTACTGACAGATTGAGCAACTCGGGGAACCAAGTTCTCTGAGGCCAAAAAGGAGTAATTAGCACTATCCTGCACTGTTGCATGCGAATCTTGGATAGAATCACTGGAATGATGTGAAAGGGAGGAAACGCATATGCGTGAATCCTGTCCCAATTCATGGACATAGCATCTATCGCTAGTGCATTGCTGTCCGGAATTGGGGACACATACAACGGGAGTCTGTTGTTCAGACGCGTTGCAAATAGATCGATGTTGGGGTGTCCTGTCATCAGAAAAATTGCATTGCAAACTGACTGATTCAGGGACCATTCTGTGGATAATGGTTTGGACATCCTGGAGAGTCTGTCCGCCAAAATGTTGGTTTTCCCGGGAATGTGCCGGACTCTGAGAGAAATTGCTCTCTCGTGACACCAAAGAAGGGTCTCCCATACCTCCATGCATAATGTTGGAGAGTGGGTACCGCCTTCGCGTTGGATGTAAGCCACAACAGACGAATTGTCTGTGGCTATCATCACTGAAACTCTTTGAGAGCTAGAAGAATGGCCTTCATCTCTAGAATGTTGATATGGAGAAGAAATTGGTCTTGTTGCCAGACTCCATGACACATGAGTCCTTCCGGTTCCAAGTGTGCACCCCAGCCTGAACAACTCGCATCTGTGAAGACTGTGTGCAATGGAGGAGGTTGTTTTAGAACAACCCCCTGAATAAACCTCTTCCTGTCCAACCACCATTTCAGATGATGTTTTATTGGATCTGTGACCACTATATTGTGTTCCAGTGGAAACAAATGTGGTTTCCATTGGGCGAACAATGCCATCTGAAGGGGACGAAGATGCAGTCTGCCTAAAACCACAAATTGAGCAGATGCACTCAATTTCCCCAATAGGGAAAGAAACATTCTTGCTGTGACAACAGGTTGTTTCAGAAACCAAGATACTAGGTGTAAAATACCTAGAACTCTGTCCCAAGGGACTCTGACAATATTGTCTTGGGTGACAAATTCCATCCCTATGAAAATGAAGTTCTGAGATGGAACTAGTTCTGACTTCTCTTGATTGATGATGAAGCCTAGAGATGTGATCAATCTGAGGGTAAACATCTTGTCCTTGATCAGATCGAGACGACACTGATTCCTGACTAGCCAGTCGTCCAGATAAGGAAACAGAATGATTGCACGGACTCGTAGATATGTTGCTATGGCAACCATCAACCGAGTAAAGACGAAAGGACTCGTTGCTAGTCCAAAAGGTAGAGCTATGAATTGAAACACTCTGCCCTTCAGACAAAACCGAAGATACTTCCGAGATGATACATGGATTGGAACATGTAGGTATGCATCTGTCAGGTCCAGCGATATAGCCCAATCGTTTGGATAAATCGCGTTCCTGGCCTTGTTTACTGTTTCCATACTGAACGACTGTACAGTCAAGAACTTGTTCAGTCTGGACAGATCGATTATGAGTCTTAATTTTCCGTTCTTTTTTGGAACCAAGAAAATTCGTGAGTAAAAACCGGGATCTTCCGGATTTATACTCTCCACTGCCCTCTTTTGTAAGAGTTCCTGGACCTGTTCTTCTAGTGCGGGACTTTCTGACTGCTTGAAGAACTGTGGGAATGGGGAAAGTATTGGTTTTCTGTCGAAAGGAATCTTGTAGCCATGCCTTACGACAGAAAGGACCCATTTGTCTTGAGTTAATTTTCCCCACTCTTCTGAAAAATGGCCCAGGCGTCCTCCTACCGGTAGATCCCTTAGAGGACAGGGCAGTGGAGAGCAAATTTCAGTGTCTTCTTTCAGAGGAGGCTCCTTTACGGGAGGGGACAGACTGGTCCCTTCTCGCACTGCCTCCACCACGAGAAAACTTAGAACCACCCCTGCCATTCCAGACAGGTCCCTGTCTAGAGGGTTTGGATGGGAAAACCTTTTTAGGATCTTGTTTCTTTTTAGAAATACGTGGAGTTCTGAAAGAAGATGTTTGAGATTGCGAAGTGCTAGGTTTCGAGACCGATTCCGCAATCAGTTTCTGTTGATGCGTTTCTGAATTAGCCTTTTGAATTTCTGAGATTTTACCACCAAAGAGGGTATCTGCAGAAAAAGGGATAGATCTCAAACTGTCTTTGGAAGCATCTGTGAGAATCTTAGACCCAGAAATGGCTAATTCCCTCCTACATAACAGAAGTTCCACTGCCATAAGCACAGATAAATTTGTAGAATGTTTGAGACAATTGACTAATGCCTCTACTAATCTACGAAGCATATTAGTGTCCATATCTTCAGACTGCATAGCACTAAATGCTGAGGTTGCAAATAAGTCTGCATAAGAATTGATGGATATAACACTCCTTGCTTGTCGTTCCATCATTTCAATAAATTTGGATGAAACATTGACAGTTCCAGAAGAAGACAAATCCAGTTTCGATGCATCTTTGTCTATTTTTGGAACACTGGAAGGAAATTGTTCATTATGAAGTTTATAAAACTTCATATGAGTTCCTAGCTCCTTTTCTAGGCTAATGGGTGCCACCCAACCAGGTTCCAATTTAACCTTGTCAGTAACATGTGACTGAACAAGATTAAGAATATCTTTTACCAACTGAGATTGGGGTAAAGTTGAAGACTCTTTATTCACAGATGGATTAAGTAAGTCAATACCCGATCTAGGCTTAGAAGGAGTTGAAGACTCATTCTTCCGTGGACAAATAGAGACTGGAAGAAGTCTGAAGACCTCTTCAATAGTCTCTGCATAAGAAATTTTTTCCACATCCTCATCATCAGAAATAACAGAACAGCTTTCAGAAAACTTAAGAGAAGAAGGTTTGTCCTTAACTCTAGTCGAGTTAGATGGAACCGACTTCCTGGTCGGAGAGGTAACACTTTCCCCTTCAAATTCATTATCAGTTACTGTCCCTGAAATTACATCCTGAATAATATTCCTCTCAGAAGAAAGAGAACGAGAAATGCGTCTCTTTTTTCCTTGTAGGGAGGAAGATCTACCAGACCGTCGGCGGTATTCACGATACCGTTTCCGACTTTTAGTGTGATGATGACCTCTGGATCTCTTTCCTTCATGTGAATGAGATCTAGAACGGTATCTACTTCCTCTCCCGCTATAGGAGTCTCTAGAGTGAGACCTATAGCGATGAGACTTCTTCCTCTTTGAATGTCTCCTATGTCTACCTCTGGAACGAGACGCAGAAGAACTAGATTCAGAATGATATCTTGAAGAAAAAGATTCATCTGAGTCAGAAATAGAAGATGAAACCCTTCTTCTTTTGTCCCGGAGGTCCTTTTTGTTTTGACCGGACCGGGATATTGAAGAAACACCCGGTGCAGACCGGGATCCCGGACCTCGACCGGACCGGGTTGATGAATTTCCGGACTCCCGGTTATTAGTGTGACCCGGAAGTGTCCGAAAAACAGCTGTCTGACCAGAACTGTTCAAGAGCCCGGTAACTTCATACCCAGAGCCTTTATCAACGTTTTGATTTACCGACCGGGAATGACCGGGTAAGATCTCATGACCGGGAGAAGGATCGCCTGGTAGTTGGCTGCCCGGAGAAGGGATGTTTTCAATTTTACCCGACTGAATAATCCCTGAATGGCGACTTTCAGACCGGACATTTGACACAACGTCGTCAGCCCGGCCTGATGAATGTTTATCAGAACGAACGTTTGACACAACGTCGTCGGTTCGAACTGAAGGGACTTCCTCTGCCCCAGAGCCTAGATGAGAAGAAACGTCATCATTTGCCTTCTTAGAAAACTTCGAAGAATGACGAAGAATATTGTCTTGTTTCTTTGGCATCCTGGAAAGATAAGACCGCCTACGAATAGCAGAATACCAAGTATCAAGTGACCAATTTACACAAATATCACATTTGTTGTCAACACTACACTTAGAGCAAGCAAGACAAGAAGAGTGGTTATCCCACTTTGCTTTTTTATGACCACATGAACCACGCACTTGTGGCATAACAAAGAAAAATAAAATGGAAAGAACTCACGTGAAAAGAATTCACTAAGTCCAAAATAATCCAAATAATGAATAAAATTGTAGCACAAAACACAGTAGAATCCTGCGGGAGCACTTCCCTACGACCAAAGGTAGATGACAGCAAGAAATAATGCCGATGAAAAAAGATTTGTTTGAGAACAAAACTGAAACACATCCACCAAGATGGCCGCAAGGAAAAATTCTGACGTGTTACAGGAAGTCATGTGACAATTTGCTCTTGTTGTTGGAGGTTTCCTCCTTGAGAGGCACACCCGGTACCGGGCGTCTGGCCAAAAAATCTTGCGGGAAGTACAGTAATATGCTATCATTGAATGTACTGGTTACAGTATTCGTATTGAAACCTGTATTAGCGGCCACCTCTATTAAGCAAGCAACCTATCTTAAGCAAGCAAGCATTTGGTTCCCAAATTGGGCAAATGTATTAAATTTCACCTGTATTAAGCAAGCACTTGTCTTAATCAAGCACATTTTGGTTATTCCTTAGGTGCTTGCTTAATACAGATTGGACTGTACTGTAATATTCAGTTCACAAATTGCATGACAAACAGTGTAGATCCTGATCAGATGGCTTCTTCAGAAGCCATCTGATCAGGATCTACACTGTTTGCAAAGGTACCCCTTGTCGTGAACAGCCGGATAAGGGCTAATCATGAACACATAACCCTAGAAAGTCGAAACATAGAGCAAAGTAGTAACAGGCCAATAACCATTTTCAGTAAAAGACAAGGTCCATAACTCTGTCAAAATGTGACAGATTTTTCCACTAAGTCGCTAAGCCATATATCCCCCAGTACACAAGTGAAACCTGGGGCCAGTTATTCAAAACTAACATTGTCGTTAATTAACGTATCCTAGTTAAAACTCTGATCATATAATATGGTAAATATGCTGATAATGCCCCCTGTGCAGGGAGAATCATCCCCTGTACAGGAAATGAATTTCAAATGATCGCTATCATAACATCACATGAACAAGTCCGTGAAATGAACACCCCCTTAAACCCCACTTTGTATAGAGAAAACTGGGGTTTACGGGGATATTCATTATTTTTCTTATTTCTGCTCCAAGACATTGGTTGTGGGTACTCGTTAGAACTGCCTCATCACAACCTATGATAGCAGTGTAAATAAGAAAAATATCACCGATTTTCATCAGAAAAGTAGCCATTTTGGAGATGTGAAAAAAATGCACTATGTCGCATGGAGTTATCATAATGATTATACATGAATACTGTGTAGGCTACCCAGCAAATCTGGAGAGTATATGTAATATACACCTGCAAGACATAGTCAAATGTGACTGATCACATGAACAGCAGATATACCCTGTATCTATATATAGATTAATCCAGGACGCTTCGGCCCTGAGTCATTTCAGCCGGGTCATTTTGGCCTAAATTTTAATGTGGGTCATTTCGCCAAAAATCGGTGGAAACGAATAGTTGTTTAGGTCCTGGTTGTTTCATCCAGATTTTATTAACCTTTTCAGCATTATTACATGTACCTACGGGTATTTCCCGCTATTCCTCGTAGGTCAGGGGGCAGTGGTCACATGACTAGTGCATTATTTCTGCTCCAAGACATAGGTTGTGAGTACTCTTTAGAATTGCCTCATTGAGGCAATTCTAACGAGCACCAACAACCTATGTTTGGACAATAAATAAGACTAGAAATGTGTCCAGACGACACAGATGCCCCCGCCAAGGGCCCCGCCTCACCCCGAAAATCCATGTTGCAACAAAATTTTCTAAGTGTGTCACCTCGTCATCAGGAACATTTGTGAGAAGTTATATTGAAATTGGTGAAAAAATGTAAGCGCTAGAGCAATGACAAAGTTTTTCTAAAAATAGCCACAGTGACCTTGACCTTGAAAGTCGAACTCGCTCGAGGTATTGTCATAAGGAACATTTGTGTGAAGTTATATTGAAATCAGTGAAGAAATGTAGTCGCTAGAGCGAAGACAAAGTTTTTCTAAAAATAGCCCCAGTGACCTTGACCTTGAAAGTCGACATCGCTCGAGATATTGTCATAAGGAACATTTGTGTGAAGTTATATTGAAATCGGTGAAGAAATGTAAGTGCTAGAGCGATGACAAAGTTTTTCTAAAAATAGCCACAGTGACCTTGACCTTGAAAGTGGAACATGCAAGAGATATTGTCATAAGGAACATTTGTGTGAAGTAATATTGAAATTGGTGAAAAAATGTAAGCGCTAGAGTAATGACAAAGTTTTTCTAAAAAAGAGCCACAGTGACCTTGACCTTGAGGCCATGACCTTGAAAGTTGAAAATGCTCGAGCTTTTTTTATAAGGAACATTTGTGTGAAGTTAAATTGAAATTGGTGAAGAAATGTAGGCGCTAGAGCGATGACAAAGTTTTTCTAAAAATAGCCACAGTGACCTTGACCTTGAAAGTCAAACGCGCTCGAGATATTGTCATAAGGAACATTTGTGTGAAGTTATATTGAAATCGGTGAAGAAATGTAAGTGCTAGAGCGATGACAAAGTTTTTTCTAAAAATAGCCACAGTGACCTTGACCTTGAAAGTGGAACATGCAAGAGATATTGTCATAAGGAACATTTGTGTGAAGTAATATTGAAATTGGTGAAAAAATGTAAGCGCTAGAGTAATGACAAAGTTTTTCTAAAAATAGCCACAGTGACCTTGACCTTGAGGCCATGACCTTGAAAGTTGAAAATGCTCGAGCTTTTTTTATAAGGAACATTTGTGTGAAGTTAAATTGAAATTGGTGAAGAAATGTAGGCGCTAGAGCGATGACAAAGTTTTTCTAAAAATAGCCACAGTGACCTTGACCTTGAAAGTCAAACTCGCTCGAGATATTGTCATAAGGAACATTTGTGTGAAGTTATATTAAAATCAGTGAAGAAATATAGATGCTAGAGCTATGTTGTGCGAGGGGATAATTAAAAAATTTTAAGTCTGTGACCTTGAGCTCATGGGCATGGGTGGGGGTATCGCTGAATAAAATGGACAGGTATCTAACATCATACCAAATATCAACTCAATCCATCGCACGATTTGGAAAATATCAACTCTTAAAATATCTAATTAAAAATTTCTAAGTCTGTGACCTTGACCTTGAAGCCATATGCATGAGTGGGGGTATTGCCAAATAAACATTTGGACCTGTATCTATCATCATAGCATACATAAGCCAAATCCATTATACAGTTTGGAAAATTTGAGCTCTTTAAAATCTTTCACATTAAAATTGTCTAAGTCTGTGACCTTGACCTTGAGATCATAGGCATGGGTGGGGGTATTGCTGAATAAAACATTGTACCTATATCTATCATCATATGAACCAAAGCCATCATAAAAGTTCAGGTTCTACCAGGTACAAATACCTCAACTGGAGTCTTTAACATGGAAAATTTCTAAGTCCATGACCTTGACCTTCGACCATGGGCATGGGTGGGGGTATCGCTGAATAAAACTTTGGACCTATATCTATAATCATACCAAATATGAACCAATTCCATCGAATGGTTTGAAAAATATGAGTTCTAAAATGTTCAAGTCTACCTGTTACAAAAACCTTAACCTGAGTCTTTAACATTGAAAATTTCTAAGTCAGTGACCTTGACCTTGCGGTCACAGGCATGGGTGGGATATTGCTTAAAAAAACTTTGGACCTATATCTTTCATCATACCAAAGATGAACCAGTTCCATCAAATGGTTAGGAAAATATCAGTTCTAAAAGTTCAGGCTCTACCTGTTACAAAAACTTTAACCTGAGGTCGTGTGTGTGTACGTACGTACGTACGTGATCCTGTAGATCACGTACGTACGTACGTACACACACACGAACAGACGGAAGTACATATGTACGCACGTACGGAAAACCGAAAAACTATATGCCCCCAGCATCATATGATGCGGGGGCATAAAAAATATCACAAATTTTCAGCAGTTAAAGAACATGTTGACTTCATGTTTTTTGTTTGTGTGCGGAGCAGTCGTACAACATGAAGCCGGAACAAAGAAAAGAAGCACAGCTGAAGAAAAATCCTGCCTATGGTGGGATTCAAAACCCGGGCCGCTCGAGTGAAGGTCCAATGCCCTATAACCACTGAGCCAAAGAGTCGACACTCTAACACAGTTGTTTTCTCTATTCGCTAATTTCGCATGAGCAGTCTATGGTCACTTGTTTATTAGAAAAGCAACAAGCGAAGATGGCTAGTTGCACAGGCTGATCAGGGGCATGTTTCTTTGTTTGATTTACCTGAATCACATATAGAGGATCTTACATGAGTGTTCATGTAATTATTGGATTTATTAAACAAGTTGAGGAAAAGGGATAAAATGAGAGGCTTTGCGAAGCATTTTATCCCTTTTCCTCGATGAGTTTAATAAATTCAATAATACATGAGCACGAATGCAAGATTCTATTTATCATATGACATTTAAAACGCAATTTATTCACGGTTGTTTACAAAAATAGCAATATTCAGCCATTAGTAAACGCGACGTCATTAAGGAAGTCGTACATGTAACGTTACGGGACGTAGCTAGCTAATTTGCATATTTAATCCACTAGTGGATTATTGAAAATATTACATGGCGTTATTACACTTTCAGACGCGACGTCATATGATAAAATGGTTTTGTTTTAGTGCAAATCAAAACCATGACACTGAATCAGGTACTATGTTCATGTTTCAGAAGGGACTGTTCTTGGTCAACTATTGTTCTCCCTATACATCAATGATATTTCCACTGACATTGACTCAGAAATAAGATTTTTCAGAGACAACTGTGCTTGCTACAGGGAAATTAGAGATTCGGATGACTCACTGAAACTTCAGAATGACATACATGGATGTTGGGCATGAAAATGGAGCATGAGATTTCAGCCCTTTAAATACAATATTATGCAGATAACTGGGAGAGAAAAGACAGTAGACTCATAATTTTATACAAAGGTCTAAAGGGTGTTGCCAGCATTCCAACAGATGACCTTGTTCCCTCAGCTAGGCACTGTAGAAATCACCATTCATTGACGTTTCAGACCCTTACCACAGATACTTGGGGTCAGTAGAGCTTTCTTGAGATTAGTAGAGCAGATGGTCCAAAACTGATCTTGTGGATTTTTTTCTCTTTATTTCTGCATTTTATCATACTTGAAGAACACCTTAATCCATACAAATGGTTGTGTCATGTCTAGAAAATCGTTTGAAAATAATGATATTTTATGGATAGGATAAAATTATGAAAAGATAAACAACTTTGATGTGATCAATTTTGACCCCTCTCCAGGTTAACAGCACTGCGCCCTCCAAATACAAAACAACAGCGCAAATTACTCATATCCATGGATTCTGCAATCATTCACCTTTACGATGATATGGATATCCTTACAACAGTCTCTTGAATTCTTGCAATTTCCGGCGAAATCCTTCTCAAATCGTCATTTTCACATCATAGTGCGACCTTTTTCCCAGCTTATTGCAAAAATTGCCATGAACTCTTGGGAAACAGTAGACTGATTCTCTGCAGCTGTCACTGCGGGTTAATACTAACGATTTGTGGAGCAAGCCGGGAAACAGGTCGCACTTCAAATGATGTGACAGACGATGATTTGTTTGCATATGAGAAAGATTTCGATGGAAATTGAAAGAACTCAAAAGACTTTTGCAAGAAACATCTATATCATCCCATAGATGAATGATTGCAGAATTGAGGCATATGAGTAATTCATGGCTGTTTTGATTTTGAAAGGCACACTGCATGTTAACCTGGAGAGGGGTCAAAACTGATCACATCGAAGTTGTTTATCTTTACGTAATTTTATCCTATCCATAAAATATCATTATTTTCAAAGGAAACAACCATTTGTATGGATTAAGGTGTTGCTTACTAGGGCTGACTATCGATGCCAATTTTGACTATCGTGATAGTATTGCTATCGTGGAAACTACTATCACGATACTATCACTATCGTGGCATACTATCACGATACTATCGTGATACTATCGGGTACACTTATAAATGATTCATAGATGTTATATATCACTCACATAAAATGGCTAAGAGTGACAGAACGAGTTAGGAAAATTCCAATGGCCTAAAATTGTATGTTTATTGTGTGTTTCAATATCAGCATTCATTCCCTCGGGGCTATTCCAGAAAAACATCATGGGGAGACGGCTCTTTATATATATCCCCACCACCGCCTAAAAATAGTTTGCTGCTTCCAGTATATATGCCTGTAAGTGATGGTTATCATAGTGTTTGAGATTTTCTGCTTGTGGAAACTGACACATGCTGATCGTTCTTTGATTGTTTGATGTTTGCCGCCTGTGTTAAATTAATCTCTGGATTCAGTTAATTAGGTAAACCGATTATTACATAGTATTACGTAATCACAGCACGCTATTTTAGCACCTCTTTAAGGGCGACATGAATCTAACAAACTGCATTAAAACTTGAACTTACATATTTTTTATTTGAAGTTAGCATCAAAAGCTAGACTATCAAAATAGAAGTAAAGCAATTATCAAGTCGGTTTTTTCATTAAGCAATATGTACAAGGCTCGACCTAGTCTCTCTGTCTCTGTGGACATTTAGTCCTTGCACAAAAGACAGCTAAGACAAGCAGCAATAATAAAACAAAGTTTTCATGTAATGAAATTTGGCCGTTTTGACATGTTATTTTTTCTGGAATATCCCTCTATGATAATACAAAGACAACCAAAAAAAAAATCAGAAAGACCCACGAAAAATAAAAACGCCAATTTGTCCCAGGTTGTCGAGTGTCCACCATCAAAACGTCCAGAATCGCCTTAAGAAAGTACTTGATAGACGGAGACCTAAGGCCTCGCACTGCACGTTTTTTCCCCCTACAGGATGACGACAGGAAAATAAAATTTTGTCTGCTTAAATATTCCCCCAAGAATTCATTCCCAATCGGTCCGGCCAGCCGACTGATGACATCATCATTGATGCATTTGTGCATACTTGCCGACTTATCTGAGTCTATCATGTACTCGCATGCACATTCTGTGCGTTTTTCGAGAAATGCATTTCTAATGAGACCACAAAAGTGCGGTTTAATAGTCTGGTCCTTATGCGCAAAACGAGTCACATATACAACAAGTTAAACTGCATTATACCGTCATTTATTACGCATTTATTTACCTATATGAATGAGTCAGCACACAGCAAATTAAACATTTCTTCATACAAAAGATCAGCTTGTGCATCTTGCAAATGTCTTCGAAATTGAACAGGGAAATGGCGTTTGTCCCACAAGTTATACTACGCAAGGATAATACAAACAGCAAACATTTATATATGACTGCGCAGGCTGATCTGAGCCTTCACATGTCGCACAGGTTTCACTGTCATGTTTTCAAAAAGTTGCATGCAACAAACGCGTGATCAAACTATCATTGACGTTTTGTTATTGAAAAACGCGGGAAAATTTCTGACTGCCTCAACTGCAGGTGCAAAAATGACGGCGGGAAATTCATCGCCGCGAGAAATTCACCACACGGCAAAAAACTATGATACACATGTGCGACCAGCGAAGACTCAGATCATCATGCACATATGTGAAGGCTTATCAGTCTGTCCTGATTACAGCTGAATGGATATCCTAAGCAAAAATACTTGCGTAATTACACAACAGTACAGGTATATTTTCAAAGTATATTCAAGAAAAAAACAAAAACAATCGAAACTATCGATAGTTGAGTGAACTATCGGCGATAGCTATCCATAGTCCAAAGTACTATCGATGCATTGCTATCGAGGCAGTCCCTATCGCGATGCATCGAACTATCGATGCATCGTTACACCCCTATTGCTTACGCATGATAAAAAACAAGAGATCAGTTCTGGACCATCCGCTCTACTAACCACTAGAAAGTTCTATTGACCCAAAGTATCGTGGTGTATGAATGTCATTTGACGGGATAATTGTTCTTGAGAAGAACGATTGTTTATAAATGACGGTTCTTGCAGTAAGGCTCATAGATACAGAATCAGATCGTTCTTCCCAAGAACAATTATCCCGGCTGAAGGTGCTAATGATTGTGTAGCTAAGTTTACCTCTTTGGTTAGATCTAGGGATTAACTTTACCATATCACAGGGTGTAGTGTATTCATTTGACGTGTCACCAGTAACAAATCCGATTCCGATTTAGAATAAATCTAAAATATCGGTCCGAAACAACCCACTGATTAGGCCAAAACAACCCCCCCCCCACCCCCCGAATTGGGCCAAAACGACCCGGCCGATTCGACTCGGGGCCGAATCGACTCAGGGCCGAAACGACCCGCGACCATCAGATAGTCATGTGTTTTCGTGCTCTTACATTTTCATTCATTTGCTGCCAAGTCTGTAGCTGCTCTTCGCTCAAATTCCTTTCAAGATTACCGAATGGATTCTGAAAATGGTTTTCTTGTGCTTTTGAAGGCACGTCATCGTTTGGTAGCTCCATTTTATTGCTCTTATTTCGAGCTTGAATGTTGCGCTCAAGGCCGATAATTTCCTCCAATTTGAAGAGTTCGAATTTGGTTACCAACTTTGGCGCAGGGTTCGAAGCATGTTTTTTACAGTTTTTGCTTACTGAAATGAATTTTAAGACAGAATAATGGTAAGTAAGTAGTTCCAGTCATAGAAACAGCTAATAAGATTTGTCTTCGAAGAAGTGAATTAAGAAATTTATGCGAAAACGGAAATTATATATCGCAACTCACAACCGGTAGGTATTCGCCCCCATTCGGTTCGGCTATCTCTCCATTGATCATTGATGCTAGAACAGCCCCCCTAAACCACACTTTATATAGACACATCCAAACACTACGTCATCACTCAATAATACTATTTGCTGGAACTTACCGGTGGTTGGCAAATAAACGTCTTGGGCCGCTTATCAGAATCAGAATTGTTACTGGTGACACGTCAAATGACATCCATACACCAGGACCTGTGATGTGGGAAGTTAGTCCCTAGCTCTAACCAAAGAGGTAAATTTAGCTACACAATCATCAGCACCTTCAGTTGTCGAAATAATCGAATTGGGAAGGGCATTCCAATCTCTAATGGTTCTGGGGAAGAACGACTCTTTATAAATGTCAGTTCTTGCGCTAAGGGTCTGAAACGTCAACGAATGGTGATTTCTACAGTGTCTAGCTGGGAGAACAAGGTCATCTGTTGGAATGCTGGCAGCACCCCTTTGTATATTAAAGGATTAGCCTACTGTCTACATTGTAAATGCGATATTATTTCCTCTAAAATTGTATTTTGTTTGGAACCGAAACGACAAAATTGACCTTTAAACTTTTATAATAGACATTTCTTAGCTAGTAATTATTGGTTTCTAGAAGACTTGAGGATGTTTTTTTTATGATTAAATTACCTGTTAAACTTATGCAGGTAACGAGGCAGGATGGTCTTAATTATTTGTAATATAAACGCACAAAACAAATGACTGAATGCGGAAGATGCATGAAAGAACTGTAAAATATAGATATTATTTATCTACTCATTTAAACTCCGTTCAGAAAATCTGAATCATCAATTTTTTCGTTTCTTCCTTTTAATGCTCATTTTAGCCCATACATCTATGTGGGAAAGTTTTGGACCTGACCCTCCGCCAACTTCTCCAACAGGTCATATGCCTCTGCGACAGTCAGGGAAGGCTGTGATTATTTGGAGAAAATTGCAAAACAAAGAAATGAGACCACAGACTGAGTCCATTTGACGATGATTGTCAGGTAAAATAATAAATATTCAAATCCATGTGATGCACTTTATAAATAGATATGCAGTTACATTCGAATGGCTAGAAGAGGCTCACTAGGAACGGGGAGCACCTAGCGCAATGTGCTGTCAACAGTGGTCAAAAAGAAATATACCGATATTGGATGTGGTGTCACAGCTAATGATTTTCCATGAAGTGATCGTGCAAATAAAACATAAACGCCCTTGTAATTTACAAGAGCAGTAGCCACTTCTATATATGGTTTAAAAGGGTGTGTCGAACCTGTCAGAATGTCTTAGTCTGTGAAAGAAAATTTAGATTTTGCTCTTTTCTCCAAATAATCACAGAATTTCCTGGCTATTGCAGAGGCATACGACTTGCTGGAAAAATCGGCAGAGGGTGAGGTCTAAAACTTTCCCATAGTGATGTATGGGCTAAAATGAGTATTAAACGCGAGAATTGAAAAAATCGATGATTTTCTGAACGGAGTTTAAAGTGTAATTCGATCTAATTTTTGTGACAGTCAACTAAAATATGCCCATATTATTAAACCTATTTACAATGTGTTTGTACCATGTATACAGAACCAGGGGCTTTTTGCAAACCACGAAAGATCGTTATCAAAAGGAAAAGTAATTTTGCGCATGTGCAATGAAATGTAAACAAGGTCACATGTCAAAACATTGGATCCATCTATTTATATAGGGATTTCTGGGGTTCTAGCTATCTATCTTACAGCTATCTATCTATACATCCTGCAACACCTTCTTGCGAGGATTAAGTGTCCATGACATCTTAACCTCCGCAGAGGACTTCAGATGGTGTTCTGGTAAAAAAGGGGTTTACATCATTTTGCTTTCATATTTCTGCTCCAAGACATAGGTTGTGAGTACTCGTTAGAATTGCCTCATTGAGGCGATTCTAACATGCACCTATGTTTGGAGCATAAATAAGAAAAATATCACTATTTGTCACGGGTGTGTTATCGTCATGTACTGTAATAGTGGTAAAAGATACATGATATACCGTAAGTATAAATTAATCTGAATATACTATCAATTACAGTAGAACTTTGATAGCTCGAACAACGATGGCTCGTTTAACATGGATGAGTCGAACCCATTCTTGAGCCCCTAGCGAAATCCTCTTCATAAGAAATAGTGGGAGATAATTAAGGAGATTTTAGTCTTTTATCTTGCAAATGTATGCTGTGCGTACTCATTAGAATCGCCTCAATGAGGCGATTCTAATGAGTACACTCAGCATACATATTCATTATAGAACATCGAAAAGATGTCTAAAAATGTCTCGCTATGCCTTCTGACAGTAACCTCAGTGGCTCGAACTACCCATGTCTCGAACAGATTTTCAAGATCCCAAAGGTGTTCGAGCCATTGAAGTTCGACTGTATACATATGGACAGTATTTTTATTATCACATCACAAACAAAAAATAGAATCGCGCAGTCGATGGCATGCCATGGCATATCCCCATGCTTCCCCGTGGGCACCACCCCCTGGGCCCACCCCTAGGGGTGTAATCAAAATTCCGAAAGTGTCATGCACTCCCCAGACCAAAGATCTATCAGTTCCCAAAGTTTCAAGTTTCTATCTATAACCGTCTAGGAGAAGTTATTCGGTAAGACAGATGGACAGACGGAAGACAAAGACCATTACAATATCCCCACTTTTTCTTCGAAAAGCATGGGGATAAAAATGGCGTAATTTTTTTCATGGTTTTGAATTTAGACATTACCCTATTTACCTTAAATATTCGCACACCTTGACTCCTTACCATACTTGTTCAAAAATTTGAATAAATACAAGTTACTACCAGATGTTGTGTCTAAAAATAGCTTGTTGACTGGCAAACAGTGCAGACCCTGATGAGACAACTCATCTGGGTCTGCCCTGTTTGCTCAGGCCTGTCTGTCTGAATATATGGGGTAAATATGTATATATTTCAGTGTTCAAGTTACAGTTATGTACTGTGCCTTCACTTTTGTCCCTAGCAGATGCTTCATTACATCACAGGTCCTGGTGTATGAATGTCATTTGACGTGTCACCAGTAACAATTCTGATTCATCAAGTTTATGCTTCATGAATTTTCGGATATCCATGTTGGGTTACTGCAATGGGCATGCACAAAAAGTCGATGAACCCTTATCTTGCTGTTCAGGACAACCCTATCTTTGCAAACAGTGTAGACCCAGATCAGATGGCTTCTGAAGCCATCTGACCAGGATCTACACTGTTTGACATTCAGTTTATGAATTTGTAGGACTAAATTACATCAAGTAATCTGATTGGTTCAAAGTCTGAAATGGGTGTGGCTAAATTGAATATTTTGCAGGATAAGGGTTATTTTTTTTTTATTTTGATTTTACCACCCTTTCAAGATTATTTCACCATATAGAGCCTATAGTTAATCAGAGCTGGGCGAAAACCGGAGTACCCAGAGAAAAACCACCTGACCTTCCGTTGCAGAACTTGGCGTCTCACATGTGACCTGAGCGAGGCTTGAACCACAGAGGGCAGGTGTCAGTTTCTGTCGAAAGAATATGCACTGTACTGGTTACTTAACTGCTTTCGTAGCCAATTCAGGAAAAGTGTGGTTTGTTAAATTGACCAGCTTGATATGACCCAGTGATTTTTTTACAAATTTTCAACTATGCGTCCTGGGACTCGCTCAACCGCAAAACTGAGCGTCCCAAATCTGAAAGTATGAGTCCCAATATTTGGAGGGAAAAAAAGGATGTACAAAAAAGATTGGTTCAGTATAAAATGCCATTATTCATAGTTAAAAATAATGCGGTCTTGTAATCTATTATTTGCAATGAACAGAATCAATCAACTTGTGTTGTTTACTAGCCGAAAAAGAAATCCTGCTAAAGTGTATGTTTTTTAGTCTATTTTCCGTAATGTTTTCTACTTTCGTTTTCGATAATGCCCACCGCAACATGTGTGTGAAATTTACTTCATGCACAATGGAGATAATATTCCGAACCATTATCGACAACCGTTTCCTCCCTTGATTGGGACACCAGCTATCTAGGTTCAGGGGCTGACAAAAACATTGCCCGGCCACCCGGTACAATAATAAAAATAAAAAATTAGTCCGAAATCGCGCCGGACAGGTGCACTTTGACCTTAGGACGCCCGGTTGGGCAAGTGCAAAAAAAAATCGTCTACAGCTGTCAGTCTTTTGAGTCCTTAAATACAGTAAAACTATAGTAAGTAAATCACAATAATTGTGCTGCACTGTCCTGCTTTGTCGACAATTCAGAGACAAACCGTCTGTGTATTTATAACAGTTCAATTATGACACTATTGTTAATCCCTGTCATATAATTGCCAAGTAAACATGATTGCCCTGCGGTGCGTGTCTTTCATTTCTGGCGATAAGCCAACTTGAACGAGGTGTGAAAATATGGTCAAGTTATGTCTCTAATTTGCGTTTATTCCCCAATCATAAAATTGAATTCACAATCAAAATGAAAATGATTTACTCACACCTCAGACAATTAGCTACATCTAACAGTATGCATTATAAAAACAGATCGTGAATGGTTATGTTTTGGCGCCAAATAGCAGACGCTCGGCTTGGCGGGAAAAGTCGAACGCTGTTGTTGGAGCTGCCGGGGATAATTCGGGGGCTGTGCAAAGCGCTGTTTTCTATCCATCTCCATTCACAACCGTTTAGCTATCAAGAAAATATTTTTTACCGGTTCCAAACATTTTTTTTAAGAACGGGATATAGCGCATTAAATAAACAATGGCATTAAACATGTGCAGGGTTGCTGGCATCGGATGACGTCATTTGACACATTTACCGAACACATGCAGAAAAATGGGAGAGTTGGTTTGTGGGCGGCGATTTGGATGGCGGAAAACCTTGGATGTTCGCATTGAACTTGCTTGTGTGAAAGTTTGGGTTCGTTTTGGATGGAGGGGATTCTCGTCTTGTGGTTGGATCATTAAATTGTACATGTATCGATTTTTCGATGACTCGTTGGGCAGTTGAAGGTTCGGTAAAAGTGTGGTATTTTATCACTTCCGATATTTACAGCAGTGAAAACGAAAGTTGGATTTTTCGCCCATGAAATATTTGCGTCCGACGGACTCACATATTTTATGATCGTGCGTCCTCAGTCCTATTTGTGCATCCTGGACGCAGGATGCAGTGGTAAAAAAATCACTGATGACCTAAACACTGTTCACAGGGCTGTTAAACTCCAAGACACACACACACAAAAACAAAGTCGGCAAGGTCATATAAATAGTTCTGCATTCTTCCTTAACCCATTTTAGATGGGAAATCCCTAAAGGGGTACCCATGCAAACATTGCAGGCCCAGATCAAATGCCACAGAAGGGAGCGTCTGATCAGGATTTGCACTGTTTGCTAACAGGATTTTCCATAAAGAATAGAATAAAACGAAAATACAGGCCTGACACCCCGTTAAATTACAATTGGACTTATCCAACATATGGCAATAGAAGAGTCCACCGATATACAATGGGTTAAAGTTTACTACCACGTTTTATTGAACCAAGCTGAAGAAATGACGCAATGTCATCTGGTTTAACCCTTATCTTGCTGTTCAAAACAACCCCTATCTTTGCAAACAGTGTAGATCCAGATCAGATGGCTTCTGAAGAAGCCATTTGATCAGGATCTACACTGTTTGGCATTCAGTTTATGAATTTGTAGTAATGAATTACATCAAACAATTTGATTGGTTGATAGACAGAAATGGATGTGGCTTAAATGAATATTCAGCAAGATAAGGGTTAAGATCAGTGTTATAGTTTGGGTGTGTCCCTTATAGAGTCCAATATGAGTATTTATTAGTTATACTACAGGTGTATTATCATGCTGGCTGACTGGCTCAATCTGACAAGGTATGGAAGAGGCTTATGTGCATATCTAGCTACCATATATATATATAGTCAACCCTCTTTTTACCGACATTCATTATAATGGCAAAACTGGTTATAACGGCAAATTGAATGGAATGACTTCTGTACTTAGCTAAAGGCTTAGCCTCGGTTCTGAACGGAGTGAGCTTCCCTCGGGTTGGAAACGCACAAATCGAGTCCATAGTCATGAAATGGTTTTGTGAACTAATACTCCAAGAAACAGATATTATGGATATTTGTTAGAATCGCCTGACTCCAAGAAACAGATGTTATGGATATTTGTTAGAATCGCCTCACCGATGCGATTCTAACAAACATCTATAACATTTTGTTTCTTGGAGTGATAATGGGGAAAAAGGCCTTTTATTACCTATCATACTCCTAACTGGGATTCCTTACAACGGCAAATTCTTATTATGGCCTAATAATTGGGAACAAATACTGTCGTTATAAGGAGGGTCCTCTGTGCTACAAGAGTGTGGTACAATCAATCCCATATCATAACAATCAGTGGAAAAGCCAACTTTCCACAATCTATACATTTTTGAGGACAGCTTCAATTTAAATCATGTTGTAATGAAGGGTGTAAGATTTGTTTGTTTTGTGATTGATTTCAGGTTTAACGTCCCCGTCAACACTGTATCTAAAGGTCATTTCGATGTAAGAGTATAACTGTTATAAAGAGATTTATCTATGATAATATGTAGTCTCTGGCATAGCAACAAATAAGGTTGGTATTTTGTGATAGCTGATGGATAGTTTTTGTCACTTCTCCATAAAAACCTATGTTGTGGGTATTCATTAGAGCTGTCTCAACGAGGCGGTCTAATAAATACCCACAATAGAAAAAAGGAAAACTCTCCTTCAAATTATGCACCTTATC
>CAUZLF010000520.1:0-87441 GCA_963580285.1 Lucinisca nassula | reverse complement strand
TTTCCTTGGGTCGAGGTATGTACGGAGATGGTTTATGGAACCAGTAACCATGCCAGTCACCATGCAATACGCATGCGCCGACTGGAGTGCTGGCTCCACGTTTTGCATTTCCGGCCTGATTTCCTACTTTCGATTTATTATTTACGACCAACTGACTGACAACCTGTTCAGCTGAGAATACTAAGTCTTAGGTTTATCAAAGTAATAATTAATTCGCATGATCCACACACACTAGAATTAAGACTGTGTCATATGTTAATTTTTACACAATTTGTATTTGTAATCATACATCCTCTATCAGCTGAATTGTCCGCTGGAGAGAAAATTGTCAATAAATTCGTCATGGTCCTAGTACGGCAAATGTCACTGTGAAGGTAGGGTATTTTATCCCGTGGTGACTGGGAAGAATGGCAAGCCATTTTAGTATTTATTATGGAGTGTGTGTGTGTGAATTCGGGTTTAATGTCCCTTTCAACAATTTTTTGGTCATATCACCATCTTGTCCGACTTAAAATAAAATTTGTCTTATCACGACGGTGTCTGGTTTCGACAGGGAGCTCAATGCTCACTTTTATAGTGCTGCCTCACTGAAGTATCATGTCCCAGGAACATTACATGATACCACACCAAGTCACATTAACCTGACACTGGGTCGACCAGTCCTAGCTCTACCCCGTAAATCTGAGTGTCGAGCGAGGAGCAGCTAGTACCATTCTTAACGACTTTGGTATGTCGCGACCCGGGATCGAACCTGTGACCTCCTGTTCCCCGGAGCAGACACTCTACCAACTGAGCTATCTGGGCCGGTCTATTTATTATGGATTGTAGATATCTTATTTATTATATAAGATATATATTAAATAAGATATCTTATTTATTATATAAGATATCTTATATATATCTTATTTATTATATAAGATATCTTATATATATATATATATATATATATATATATATATATATATATATATATATATGTTATATAAGATATCTTATATGCTATATTAGATATCTTATATAGGATATAAGATATCTAATATAGGATATAAGATATCTAGTATGATATATAAGATATCTTATTTACCAAAATATATAAGCTATCTTGTATGCTAAATAAGATATCTAATATAGCATATAAGATATCTTATATAACATATCAGATATCTTATATATTATATAAGATATCTTATGTAATATATAAGATATCTTATGTAATAATGGAAATAAGATAACTTATATGATATATAAGATATCTCATATATTATATAAGATGTCTTATATGTTATATTAGATATCTTATTTGGTATATTAGATATCTTATTTAGCATATCAGATATATATTCCAGTAAATAAGATATCTTATATCCTATATCAGATGTCTTATTTAATATATTAGATATCTTATATAGCATAATAGATATCTTATATAATATATAAGATATCTTATTTACCTAACTATTTAAGATATCTTATATGACAAATAAGATATCTAATATATTTTACCAAAAAAATAATGACGTCTCCCCTAAACTGAATGACTACCCCCATTTATGCCTAACATTCCATAACCCATTTTGTACCAGAAACCCTGGCAAACAGTGCAGGCCCAGATCAGATCGGGGCCTACACTATTAATAAAATGTTCAGCTATATTCAGATTACACAACCTCTCATCATGTGTCATACCTAATTTTCGAAATGGGCTCCTGTCATAAATGCGAAAAGTAGAGGCAGATACCAGGCTGAATATATGGACAGTCTGGTGAGAGTCTTTGTTTTTTGTTTCTGTCAAAATACATGCAACGAGCAGTGCTTGGCATAACTCAAGTTTGAAGTTAATTAATACTTCCACTATCTTGTAAGGGAGGGTTATTAAATTAAACAAACAAAAGCAAGCTGGATTTATTCTCTCTATCAAAAAAAAAAAAAAAAGAAAAAGATGTAGTCTTTAATCTGATCGCACCTGTTTGGGAACCCCGTTTTATTTATAAACACATATGTACAATTACTGTTTATAATTAATAATTAGAATTTCTCCAGTCCTCTGCAGCAGTCTAATGGAGAGAGGTAGTGACTATTATTTGTCATTTATTTCCAATTTATATAAGATATCTTATATGTTAATTAAGATATCTTATTTATCAAAAGTATATAAGATATCTTATATGTTAAATAAGATATCTGATATGTCGATTAAGATATCTTATATACAAATATAAATAAGATATCTGATATAATATATCAGATATCTGATATGTTATATAAGATATTTATATGCTATATAAGATATCTTATATAGTATATTAGATATCTTATACAGCATAATAAATTATAAGATATCTTATATGTTTTAGTAAACAAGATATATTATATGTTATATAAGATATCTTATTTAACATATAAGATATCTTATAAATCATATCAGATATCTGAATTGCAGAATTAAATAAGATATCTCATATAGGATATAAGATATCTACTTTAGGATATAAGATATCTTAATTGTTATATCAGATATCTTATATAGGAAATAAGATATCTTATACCCTGTATAATATATCAGATATCTACATTCCCTAATAAATAGTAAAATTGCTTGCCAAAGGGAAGCAACGTTGCATTCATAATTTCTTTGCATCAAACAAAGTATCCTTTAACAAATCCTTACCTACCTTCATTTATGAGGTGCCATTTTACTATTTAATTGAAATTCAAGATTTTGTTTGTTTTGGATATTTTGTTTGTTTTGGAGTTTAACGGCCCAGTCCTAACTATTTAGGTCATTTTTAAGCTGGTCAGTTTACCATTCCATACTTTTCGTGGGCAAGCTTATACGTAAGCTGTTAACCACATTTCGAAAACACTGCCAATACAAATACATCGTAAAGTTTATCGCCACAAAAAGGAAACTTTAAAGATGAAAAATTGTGATATTTTTCTTATTTCTGCTTAAAATAGAGATTCTGGTTACACGTTAGAACCGCTTCACCGAGGCAGTTCTAACGAGTACCCACAATCTATATTTTGGAGCAGAAATAAGAAAAAACAGGTTTACCCCTGCCAACCCGTTTTACTATATAAAGTGGGGTTCAAGAGGGTCAAAAGCTTTATAGACGCGTTTCATGATTAGTAAGTGCACATTCTTTCACAAAAACGGACAACTGCCCTTCTTGAATCAGCAGAATGGAGAAAATGACTGTAAAAAAGATTTCATGATCCATGTCCAGGAAAGAATGTTGCCGACACGGACAGGACTCGAACACGTGTCCTCTTGATCACCAGTCAGACCTACATCTCACTGAGCTACCGAGGTCAGCTTGAATTTCAAGATAGTTATTAATAAAATTTCTGATATCTATAATAAAACTATTGGATTGCAATAAATATTATTAGATATGTATAAATAATATTAGATATCTATTATCTATTTTATGATATACATAATACATTTAGGGACATCTATAATTCGAATTATAGATATCTGTTATTCGATGGAAAGATGTTAAATATTTAAGAAAATATAATTACATTTATTGATATCAATAATATAGTTTCTTTTATTCATTATTGAAAATTGTGACATCTATAATTCAGCCTTTTAAATGATATCCATAATTTGATTTTTAGATATCTATATATGCAAAGGAATTATATATGTATATATCTATAAATTGAAAAATAGATATCTATAATTTGAACATATATTAGATATCATTATTATAGATATTATTTAAAGGTATCATTATTATAGATATTATTTATAGATATCATTATTTAAGATATTATTTACTGATATCTAACAATAATTATTGATATACTATAGTTTATTACAGATATCTATAAATCAAATTATAATTATCAATAAATCAAATTATAGATATGAACAATTAACGTTATTGATATCTATAATTATCTGTATTTTTTGCTGTCATAAAATGAAATTCATGATATGTTATATATATTTCTTGATATCAATAGATTTGTTATCTGATATCAATAATTTCTTTGCATATATAAATATCTAAAAATCAAATTATAGAGATCATTTAAAAGGCTGAATCATAGATATCACAATTTTCAATAATGGATATCATAAAATACATTTTGGTCATGAATAAATGAAACTATTGATATTTTATAATGCTCTCCAATATTTGGTATCCATATATTAAAATAAAAGATGTCTAATATTGAAATAATTGATAACCATTTACTTGCTATGGATATCATGAAAAAAATAATAAATATCTAATATCAGTAATGTTAATTATCTATAATTTGATTTATAGATATCTATAAACTGATTTATAGATGTCATTATTATACATATTATTTATCGATATCTGACAATAATTATTGATAAACTGTAGTTTAGTTCAGATAACCATAAATCAAATTATAGATATCAATTAATCAAATTATAGATATGTATAATTAACATTATTGATATCTATAATTATCTGTATTTTCTGCTATCATAAAATGAAATTCATGATATGTTATATATATTTCTTGATATCAATAGATTTGTTATCTGATATCAATAATTTCTTTGCATATATAAATATCTAAAAATCAAATTATAGAGATCATTTAAAAGGCTGAATCATAGATATCACAATTTTCAATAATGGATATCGTAAAATACATTTTGGTCATGAATAAATGAAACTATTGATATTTTAAAATGCTCTTCAATATGTGTTATCCACATATCAAAATAATAGATATCTACTATTGAAATTATTGATAACCCTTTACTTATTATGGATATCATGAAATAAATAATAAATATCTAATATCAATAATGTTAATTATCTATAATTTGATTTAAAGATATCTACAAATTGATTTATAGATGTCTATAACAAAGATATAGGATATCAATAAATATAATTACATGTCTTTAAATAATATTAGATATGTATTATTTATTTCATTATATCCATAATGTGTTAAGGGATATCAATAGTTCCAATTATAGATATCTTTTATTCGATATAGAGATATCAAATATTGATGAACATTTCAGGATATCGAGAATTGCATTTATTGATATCCTTCATATATTTTCTGATATCCATTATTGAAAACTTTGATATCGATTATCCAGCCTTGAAATGGTATCTGTAATTTGATTTTATGATATCTATATATGTAAAGGAATCATGGATATCATTAGACAAATTTATAGATATCAAGAAATATATATTACATATCATTGATTCCATTTTATGATGTCAAAATATTGATAATAATGTTAATCATACATATTGATTTATAGATATCTATAGATATCTATAATTTGATTTATAAATATCTAAAATACAATTACAGATTTCTCTGAATTGTATTAAATAGTAATATCACATCATGCCTCATACACTTGTCATGATGACTCATACCGCTATCACTATGACTCGCAAAGCTGCCATGATGACTCATAACCTTTCGTCCTGACTCAAACACATGCCACTCTCTTTCACTTTGACTCGTTTAGCTCTTGCTATGACTCACATTGACCCATACAGCTGTCACGGTGACTCATACGTCTGTAACCATGACTTATAATGCTGTCACGAGTTGCATACAGCATGGGTCATACAGCTGTCACGACTACTTAAACACTTGTCAGCATAACTTATAAAGCTAATGACTAATACTGCTATCACCATGAATCATACGTCACCATAAATCAAACAGCTGTCATCTTGACTCATACAGCTGTCAGTGATGCATGCATCTGGCATCATGGCTTTTACAGCTGACACCATTACTCATAGAGCTGTCACAATGACTTATATAGCTATAACCGTGACCGGAAGCACAAAGCAGTAAATATTAACATTACCACAGTTATGTTTTAACAATCTAATTAAAAATAGTACTGTTGCTCTTCACAAACAATTATATTAAAAAAAAAGAGTTCAAATAATAGCTATATGAGTCCTAGTCGTAGCTTTATAAGTCATCGTAAAACATGTATGAGTCATATTGACAGCTGTTATAGACATGGTGACAGTTGTAGTAGTCACGGTGGCAGCTGTAGGAATCATGATGTGAGTCATGTTGACAGGTGTATAAGTGATGTTAACACTTTCTGTTCTAATTGGTTTCATATACACATGTAAACTGATTTACTATGTTATTTTTTCATATATATTGTGTATGTCATGTATACTTTGCAATGTATGATTCCACTGATATTGTAATCAGTATTTCATAAATATAAAAAAGAACTATCAACAGGACTCACATAGCAAAAAACGTTCATACCGACAGCTTTCACCATGAATCCCCAAGCTATCTGAATGACTCATATAACTGTCATCATGATTCGTGCATCTCTAAGCGAGATTCCTAAAACTATCCCCTTGATGAAAGCAGCTGTCACCATGGCTCATACATCTGTCTCCGTGATTCATACAGCCATCAGTATGTCTCATCCAGCTATAAGCATGACTCATATAGCTGTCGCCAGGGGTCAGTGACACCCACAGCTGTCTCCAAGGTTCATACAGCTATCACAATGACCCATATAGCTGTCATAATGACTCTCATACTGCTGTCACAATGACTCATGCATATGTAACAATGGCTCATACAGCTGTCTACATGGCTCATACAACTATCACCATGACTCATTCAACTATCATCATGACTCGTACTGCTGCCACCATGACTGATAAAGCTGTCATCATCACTCATACAGCTATCGCCATGACGTATGCGGACAGCACTTTCATAGCTGTTATCATGGCTCTTCCAGCTGTCTCTGTGGTTCTTACAGTAATCACCATGACTCATACCGCTGTCACCATTACTAATTCAGCGATTGTCACGACCTATTCAGCTATCACCATGAATACAGCAAACATCTGTCTCCATATCTACTGTAGATATTGCAATGACTCATACAACAATTAGATCACTCACACAGCTGTTACCATAACTCATACAGCCATCAGCACGACTTCTACAGCTATCACCAGGAATCATACAGCGCACACAATGACGCAGATATCTTAATTTCACATACAACTGCCACCGAGATTTATTGTATCTCCTATAGCTATCAGCATGAACTATGCATTCGTAGCCATTGTTCATACAGCTGTCACGACGACTTATATGACTGTCACAATGTCTTTCAGCTGTAACAATGACTCATAAAACAGTCGACATGTCACATACAGCTGTCACCATGATCCGTACAACTCTTAGCACTGAGTATATACAGATATCAACATGTTTCATACAGCTATCGGCATGGCTTGAACAGCTGTCACGATGACACATACAGCTGCATGCCATGGTGGCTCATGCATCTGTCACAAGTCATGACTCATATACAGTCATGACTATGACTGCCACTACCATGATGCATACAGCTATCACAATGACTGATTCAGCTGTCAGCGGGGATCATACAGGTCTCATCATGCCTCATACACTTGTCATGATGACTCATACGTCTGTCATTATGACTCACACAGCTGTCATTATGATTCATACACCTGTCATCATGACTCAAACACATGTCACTCCCTGTCACTTTGACTCGTTTACTATTGCTATGACCTACACAATTGTCAAATTGCCCCATACGGCTGTCATGATGACTCGTACGTTTGTAACCATGACTCATCACGTTGCCACGAGTTGCATACAGCATGGCTCCTACAGCTGTGACAACGCCTCACAGTTGTCAGCAAAACCCATGAAGCTAATGACTAACACTGCTGTCACCATGAAATGAACGACACCGTAAATCAAACAGCACTCATCTTGACTCATACGGCTCGCACCATGTATTTTACAGCTGACACAATGATTCATAGAGCTATCATAATGACTTATATAGCTTTAACCGTGACTAATACAGCTATCACATTGACAAATACAGCTCTCTCGGTGACCCATATCATTACAAATACAGCTGTGAAGATGGCTGACTCATGTAGCTGTCACCATGACGCACATAGCTATAACCATACAGCTGTGACCATGACGCCTATATCTATCAGCACGACTTATGTAGCTTTCATCAAGGCTCTTATTGCTACTGTCATGACTTCTACAGCTGTAAACATGACTCCTATAACTACCGCCATGACCTATACAGCTGTCATCAGTACCAATGTGGCTGTTAACATCACTTATACACTTGTCAACATGACTCACACAGCTATCACCATGACTCCTTCAGCTGTCACCATGACTACTACAACTGTCACCATGACTGCAACAGCTGTCCGTATGACTTATACATCTATGACAATGACTAATAAAGCTGTAACTAGGACTCATATAGCTATTATTTTAAATATTTTTATGAAATATAAATATGTCCATGAAGAGCAACAGTACTATTTGTAATTAGAATGTTAGAAATATCTTCATTACTATTTACATATAATATTTACAACATTGTGCTACTTTGGCCCATTGTATTTAAAATAGTCTTTCTGTGCTAATTGGTTGCACATACACATGTCACTGATTTACTATTTTATTATTTCTTATATATTGTGTATCCCTTGTATGCTTTGCAGTGTATGATACTACTGATATTGTTTTCAGTATTTCATTTATAAATAACAGAAATATCAAGCTGACTAACACTGCTAATACCTTCTTTCATACAGCTTTTACCATGACTACGATAGCCATCACAATGACTCATATAACTGTCATCATGATTCATGCATCTCTAAGCGTGATTCCTACAGCTTTCACCATGATGAAAGCAGCTGTCACCATTGCATATACTTCTGTCTCCGTGACTCTTACAGCCATAAGTATGTCTCATACAGCTGTATGCCAGACTCATATTGCTGTCATCAGGAATCATTGAGCTTTCACTTTGACACTTACAGCTGTCTCCAAGGCTCATGCAGCTATCATAATGACCCAAACAGCTGTCACAATGACTCTCATACTGCTGTCATCATGACTGATACAGTTGTAACCATGGCTCATACAACTCTCACCATGACTCATACAACTATCATCATGACTCGTTCTGCTGCCAGCATGACTGATAAAGTCGTCATCGTCACCCATACAGCTATCGCCGTGACGATGCTGACAACACTGTCCTAGTGCTGTAAGCATAACACATGGAGCTGTCATCATGGATCATACAGCTGTCTCTGTGGTTCTTACAACAATCACCATGACTCATACTGCTGTCGCTATTTCTACAGTAAAGTAATTATCATGCCCCATTCAGCTGTTACCATGACTAACACAATGTCTTGGATATCTTCACATACAGCTGCCACCAATACTTATTCTGTTTTCAACAGTTATAGCTTCTATAGCCATCAGCATGGAATATGCAGCTGTATCCATTGGTCATACATCACCTTAAAGGCTGTCACAATGACTCAAACAGCTTTCTTTACGATTTCTATAGCTCTTACAATCACTACTCCAGGTGTCAGCATGAATCTTACGAAGGTAACCATGACACCTTGTCACCATGACTCATACAGTTACCACCATGACTCGCATCCCTTCCACTAAGACTTATATAGCTTTCATCGTATCTAATACAGCAATCACTAAAACTAATATAGCTGCCACGACGACTCATAGCATAACTCATACGGCAATCACGATAACTCGTACAGCTATCAACACGACACAAACAGCTATTACAAAAACTCATAGAGCTATTTCCATGACTCGGATATCTCTCAGCACGACCTTTAAAGCTTTCACCAGGACACCTATAGCTACCACCTTTACTCATTCAGGTGTTACTTTGACTTTTTAGCTATCGCAAACACCTATACGGCTGTAACCATTACCAATACAGCTGTTAACATCACATATACAGCTGTCACCATGACTCACTAATCTATCATGATGACTACTGCTACGAGTGTCAGTATAACTACTACAGCTATCAATATGACTAATGCATCTTTAAAAATGGCTCATACGATCGTCATCATGGCTTATATAGCTATCGCCAATGCTTACAGCTTCCACAGTGACTCTTACAACTGTCACCATAATTCATGCAGCTCTAAACGTGATCCCAACAGCTATCACCATGGCGAATACAGCTGTCACCACAGCTCATATAGCTATCTCAATGACTCATAGAGCCACCAGTCTGTGCTCATACAGCTTAAAGCATCGCTCATATTGCTGTCGGCAGGGTTCATACAGCAAACACTATGTCTAATACAGCTGTAACAATGAACCAGATGACTACGCCTAGAGCTGTCTTCATGCCTCATACAGCTGTCAGGATGACTCGAACGGCTGTCACAGTCACTCATTCATTGACCACCATGGCCCATAAAGCTATCATAATGACTAATACAGCAAGCTCACGCCCATCGGGACTTTGAGAAATAAATCGGTATGCAAAGTGCTTCCACGCAGAGCTGAAACCGACCGCACGTGAGTACTGGTATGCAGCATAGGTCTAAGCCTGTTCAGGCAAAACGGTGCGAGTCGGACCGTCCATGCATATAAACATTTTGATTTCATAGGGCGACAGGGCTTGGGATTTCATTTCATCTCAATGTCGGGTAAAAGTCCCACAAAATTGAAAGCAACGTTTCGAAAATGACCTAAATAGTGTTGACAGGGACTTTAAACCTTTATTCAAACAAACAAACAAACAAACAAAAGACTAATAGAGCTATCTCAATCACTCAAACAGCTATCACCATGAGGGTTGTAGCTATTACCATATCTCCTACAGCAATTAAGATGACTCGTACAGCTGTCACCAGGACTCACATAGCTATCACCACGACTTCTATAACTATCACCATGAATTATACAGCTACCGCCATGATTCATACAGATATATTTATTCACATACAGCTGTCACCACGACACACAGCCCTTTCAATAGCCATATCTCCAAAACTGTCACAAAGAACCATGCAGCTGAAACCAATCGCTCATACAGCTGTCCATATCAACATGACTCACACAGCTTTCCTCACGACTTCTACAGCTGTCACCATGACTTCTTCAGATGTCATCATGTCTCATACAGCGGTCCCCATGACACATACAGCTGCCATCATGACGCATACAGCTGCCGGCACGACTTCTACACGAATCATATGGCGCCCAAAATGACTCGGATATCTTAATTTCATATACAGCTGCCATAAAGACTTATTCCTTTTCAACAGTTGTATCTCCTGTAGCTATAAATTATGCAGCTGTAACCATTGTTCATGTAGCTATCAACATCGCTTATAAGGCTGTCAACATGACTCAGACGGCTTTCTTTATGGCTTCTACAGCTGAAACTATGACTACTTCAGTTGTCGCCATGACTCTAACAATGGTACCCATGACACCTATAGCTGTCGCCATGACTCAAACAGCTGTCAACGTTACTCGCATCCCTCTCACTAAGACTGATATAGCTTTTATCGTGTCTAATTCAGCGATCACTATAACTTATACAGCTGACACGACGAGTCATATCATGACTAATACAGCCATCACGATGACTCATACAGCTGTCAACACGCCACCACGACACATGCAGCTATTACCATAACTCATACAGCTTTTACCATGACTCCGATATCTATTAGCACGCCTTTTAAGCTTTCACCAAGACACATACAGATATCGCAATTACACATTCAGATGTCACCTTGACTTGTATAGCTATTGTTATGACCCATTACCAATTCAGCTGTTAACATCACACATACCATGACTCACAAATCTGTCATCATTGCACCTGCTGCTTTCAGTATGACTACTACAGCTGTCAATACATCTTCAAAATGGCTCATACGGCTGCCATCATGGCTTTTACAGCTATCACATAACAACAGCTTTCACCATGACACTTAGAACTGTTACTATAATTCATGCAGCTACCATCTTGATCACTACAGCTGTCACCATGATGAATACAGCTGCCATCTTAGTTCATGCAGCTATCTCCGTTACTCATACAGCCATCACTCCGTGCTCATACAGCTATGAGAATCGCTCATATTGCTTTCGTCAGGGGCCATAAAGCTTACACAGGTGTAACAATGAACCACATGACTATGCCTAAAGCTGTCTTCATGCCTCATACAGCTATCAGCATGAATCAAACAGCTGTCGCAGTGACTTATTTAGTGACCACTATGACCAATATAGCTATCACTATGACTAATACAGCAAGCCCCGTAAACCTCTATTCAAATAAACAAAGGGAAGACAAATACAGCTATCACAATTACTCGTACATATATCACTTTGATTCTTGTAGCTATTTCCATAACGCATACAGCTATTAAGATGACTCATACAGCTTTCACCGTGACTCACACAGCTATCACCACGACTTCTATCACTATCACCATGATTCATACAGCTACCAACATGACTCATACAGATATCTTAATTTCAAACACAGCTGTCACCAAGACCCATAACACTTTCATCAGCCATATTATCTAATGTACTGTCACTATGATTTGTGCAGCTGCAACCATTGTTCATACAGCTGTCCATATCAACATGACTCACACAGCTGTCCTCACGACTCCTACAGCTGTCACCATAACTGCTTCAGATGCCATTATGTCTCACACAGCGGTTGCCATGGCATATACAGCTGCCATCATGACGCATACAGCTATCAACATGACTCGCATAAGTTTTCACAGTTGCTCACACAACTGTCAACATGACTAATACAGCTAGCCCCATGACTTACAATGCTATCATCATGACTCATTGAGCTGTGACCACCATTAAAGCCTCCGCGGGTGTAGTAGTTAAACTACTCGTCTTTGAAACCATGTATCTTGGGGGTTCGATTTGAGCAGATAATGTTATCGTAGTGCAGATTATATTTTCCTTTCCTTTATGCTATACGCCTTGCAAACTATATTGCTGTGTATGAAGATACTAAAAAAAACCGAGTCTCCGATTTTCGTTCTTTATGTGTTCTTTGTTTCCAAAGGCAACCTTGACCTCACTGCAGCTGTTGTTAAGTACCGTGTGGCGGCCGTAAAAGTCTCCCTGTGCTTCATCATAGGGCAGATTATATTTTCTTTTCCTCTGGGATCATTGACCCTATTTTGTTTACTTTGAAAATCGAATATCGCTTAAGCCGGTGCTAGGCATATGCAGCCTTGCAAACTATATTGCTGTGTATGAAGAGCCTCAATAAAACCGAGTCTCCAATTTTCGTTCTTGTATGTGTTCTTTGTTTCCAAAGGCAACCGTTTAGCTTTTTATTCTCCAGACTTTTGGATAAGTCTTTAAACTGAGGTCCACTTTCTATATGATCTTAGTTGTTGGTGGGACGAAACATGCCCCAGCACGCATGCACGCACACACACAAACACGCACACAAAGCTGTCACCATGACTTACATGTATACTGCTTCCACCATGACGACTACAGCTATCACTACGACTGATAAATGTACGTATCACTACCACAGGGGCACATTCATTTATTACCATGGCTCTTATAGCTATTACAAGGACTTAAACAGCTTCCACCATGACTCCTAAAGCTATTACCTTTACTCATACTGATATTACTGTGACTAATACAGCAATCACCACGACTCACACTGCTAGCGCATTGACGACTAAAGTTATCACCATGATTCATACAGCTGCCACTATGATTCATACAACTGTCCCTATGACGTATAAAGCTGCCAGAAGACCAATACAGTTGTCACAATGACTCTTTCAGCTCCTGTCATAATTCAGAGGTTGGTGCTATTGTTATGACTATTCTACTGCTGTCACCATGACTCCTTCATGGGCCAGTCTGGCTTATACCACCATGACTCATACAGCTGTCCCTATGACGTATAAAGCTGCCACAAGACCTATACAGTTGTCACAATGACTCTTACAGCTGCTGTCATAATTCAGAGGTTGCTGCTATCGCTATGACTACACTATAGCTGTCACCATGACCCCTTCATCGGGCACTCTGGCTCATATCACCATGACTCATACTGCTGTCCTTATGGCGTATAAAGCTGCCACAAGACCCATACAATTGTCACAATGACTCTTACAGCTGCTAAGCCCCGCCCATAGGGGCTTGAAGAAATATATGGGCTGCATGATGCTTCCACGCAGAGCTGAATCCGGCCCGCACACTAGTACTGGTAAACCGCTGAGAGGATCTAAGCCTGTCCAGGAACCGCGGTGCGAGGCGGACCGTCCATGCTAATAAACCCTATTGGTTTAATTGGGCGACAGGGTTTGAGATGTCATTTCATCTCAATGTCGGGTAAAAGTCCCGCAAAATTGGAAGCTACGTCTCCAAAATGACCTTTAGAGTGTTAACGGGGACGTTGAACCTCAAATCAAAGAAACAAACTTACAGCTGCTGTCATAATTCAGAGGTTGCTGCTATCGCTATGTCTACACTATAGTTGTCACCATGACTCCTTCATCGGCAACACTGGCTCATATCACCATGACACTTGCAGATGTCACTATGGTTCATAAAGCTATCATAGACTCATAGAGCTATCATCATGTCGCCTTAAGCTGTCACCATGGCTAATAAACTATCATCCTGATTCACACACCTTTCATCATGACTCACACAGTTATAAGCATGGCTCATATATCTTTCACCATAGGTCATACAACTATCACTATGACTATCCCCAAGAATCACATAGCCTAGATAATCCTGCACACTACGATTTTCTGTTCCATGTTGTAGTACTTGCTTCCAAAAGATTATCCCTTATATATGACATTTTAACTTTACCACAGCTGGTGTTTAGGGAATGTGTGGCGGCTGTCAAAAGTCTCCCTGCCCTTCGGCATAGTTTGGGTTATATGTTCTAGTCCTTTTCGATCATTGATTCCACTGCTTAAATTTTAGAATATTTGAGGGTCACTGGCTAGGCCTAAATGCGGAAACTAGCTAGTCCGTCCCATAAAAACTTGTACACTACGGTTTTCGGTTCCGTATTGAGCCCTTGGTTGCTTTCAAAGGATTACCCATTAAATAAAACATCATACAGTTATTAACCATGTATCAAATGGCTATCACCATGTCACCCGCAGCTGACTTCCTGACTCATACAGCTATCATCATGATTCATTTAGCTGTCATCATGACTCATTCAGCTATCCCCAGAAATCATATTGCTATCACTGTTACGCCTGTATTACCTTCGCACATACAACTATCACCATGACTCATACAGCTGTCACCATGACTAATACAGCTACCACAAATACTCCTGCAGCTGTCAAGATTATTCATCAATGATTCACATTCTGTCTCATGAATGAATCAGTGAAATTTGTTCAAACTTGGGGCAATATATCATTGTGACCGACCTTAGATTTGATTAGTTTTTTATGACCTTGACCTTATTTCTAAGGTCAAAGGTCCCGAAAACTGTCAATTTTGGCTTATCTGCACCGGTGTCTTGAATGAATAGCTGACATTTGGCCAGACTTTCTAGAACATTATTTGTACAATATGTCATTGTAACCTACCAAAGATTTGGTTTGCTTTTGGTGACCTTGACCTTTTTTTTCAAGGTCACAGGCCCTCCAAAACTGTAAATTTTAGGCCAGAAATGGCTTACCAGCGCCCTTTTACATGAGCGAATTGTGATATACTTTTATCTTCTCTGTAAACAGTAGATATTTACCGTAAACTTCGCATAAATGTTACGCACCATGAGTGGGTCTACAGAAAATAGGATTTTTTTTTTGTAATTCTGGTTTACTTCCTTTCGGAGATATGGCCCTTTGAACATTGAAAATAGTCACCTTATTCATGTATTAATGTCAACTTTATTAAGGGAAAGACTAATGCAACTTCACTGTGAATTCATTTTGACAGTGTTTATGGCCGCCCATCGGGGCTTGAAGAAATAGATGGGCTGCATGATGCTTCCAGAGCTGAAATCGACCGCACATGAGTACTTGTAAACCGCTTAGAGGATCTAAGCCTGCCCAGGCAAGGCGGGGCGAGTGGACCCATCCAAGGTTATAAACCCTATGAGTTTCATTGAGAAGTCATTTCATTTCAGTTTTGGGTAAAAGTCCCACAGAATTGGAAGCAACTTCTCCAGAATGACCTATACAGTGTTGACGGGGATGCTTAACCTCAGATCAAACACAAAGTGTTATGGCACTTGCTTGATGAAAATTAGTGGCAAGGCATAATGCATTGCTTTTATTTTTCTAATGGCATACTGTACTTTTTTTATTTGAGGTTTATCATCCCCATCAACATTGTAAAGGTCATTGTTGGAGATGTTGCTTCTAGTTTTGTGGGACTTTTACCAGACATTGAGATGAAATGACATCTCAGGCCCTGCCACCCAATGAAACCAATATAGTTTATATGTATGTCGGGCCCAACTCGCACCACTTTTTCCTGGTCAGGCTTAGAACCTCTAAGCAGTTTACCAGTACTCATGTGCGGTCTGTTTCAGCTCTGCGTGTAAGGATCATGAAGCCCAGTCTATTTCTTCAAGCCCCCATGTGTTGGGGCCAGTATACATTTTGATTGTTTTCATACAGCATGCCTTTTTGATCTAATTTGTATAATTTCTACATTTAGGCATGATATAGTGAAGCTGGAGACTAAAGATCGCTGCCATGAGGAAGGTACAGTACAATATTTGAGAAACGAAAGGAATTTTGTAAGAACATTTTTTACACGAAATTAGGAAAGCTTTGAGTGAGTTGACTTATGATTACAGTTTGCCAATTAGACGTGTGCCATTAATTGTTGTAGTCTCAAATATGTTATGCTATCCAATTGATAGGAGTTGTTTAGATGATTCCATTTAAACGCGAGTTAACGTTAATGGGGCTTGACCAGAAAATATGCCAAAATAGGATTGGTTCAGCCGTTACATACTTTAGGTGAAGCTTTAGACCTATGCTATAAAATAAAAGTGAAGTCATTGATCTGGAATCGATACAATTACCTCACACCTCCCATCATTGACAAGAAAGTGATGTTCCATGTATCATGTACTTGTAATTACATGATTATACTAAATCGTTAAATACAGGTATAAAATCAGACTAAAGATTTTTTGCTAACCAGAGCCGAAGGCTGTGGCAGATCTTATAGATAGGCAGTTGTCCGTCGTCTGCGTAGTATATCTGGCATCAAAACTTACAGACAACATCCCTTCTGAAGCCACTGGTCCGATTGAGATCAGATTGTATCTGTAGCATCCTTTGGTTGTAGGATTTAAAGTTTATGTTTTTTATGAAATAAGTGTGGTTGCTGTAGCAACTTTGAGTTTTCCTAGACTTCTGATGGGGAAAATTGAAAAATTGCATTAACTGCCAAGCTTTTGCAGATATTTTGACAAAACTTATGTTCCTCGTGTAGTCTAGCATGTGCCAACTGATTTTTGGCATAATGCTCCTTTTTAGCTCGCCTGTACTAAGTACATGGAGAGCTATTGTTGTCACCTCGGTCATCTACGTGCGCGTTTGCATTTGTATTTGTGGGATCCTTCCCGTCACACTGCGTTAAAGTTATTCAAATGCTTAAATCTCAACAGCTACTCATATTTTGAGCTTAAGTACCTTGGAGGGTCTTCTGATGTTCAAAGAGAACAGATCGCTGGGTTTATGCCCCTGAGTGGGCCTAGGGGTCAAAATCTAGAACACCAATGTAATTCTATGTTTAAAGTTTTTGAAATGCTTATATCTCAACAGTCACTCATCACAAAACATTCATACTTTCAACTTGGATACCTGGGAGTGTCTTCTGAGATTCCAAGACAACACCCCTGTGTTCATGCCTGGAAATGGGGATGGGGTTGGGCTAGGGGTCAAAATCTAGGACACCTTTGTAATTTGTTGTATACGTTTCTATTATGCTAACAAGTTTTAGACACAATTGGTTATACATCAACCAATCAAGTGACATTGGTTCACGTGTAAAAGGGTGAGGGAGATGATGACCTACATTTCAGGGTCCAGTGATTTTGCCTTATACCTTGAAGACTATTAGTAGGAGAAATGTCAAACCTGGGATATTAGTTCCATGTGACTCCATGATTGACCTCAAAATATATCTAGGCCACTGTGACCTATATATTTAATGGTTCAGCGATTTTGCCTATTATCTCGAATACTATTTGATGTAAAAATGTCATACCTGGGTTATTAGTTCCAAGTGACCGGCTGATTGACCTCAAAATATATCTACATCAGTGTGACCTATATGTCATGGTTCAGTGATTTTGCCTATTATCTTTAATACTATCTGATGGAGAAATGTCATACGTGGATTATTAGTTCCATGTGACCCGATAATTGACCGCAAAATATATCTAGGTCATGGTGACATACATTTCATGGTCTAGTGATTTTTCCTATTACTTTTAATTTTATTTGATGGAGAAATGTCCAACCTGGGTTATTAGTTCCATGTGACCCCATTATTGACCGCAAATATATCTAGGTCAGTGTGACCTATATTTCATGGTTCAGTGATTTTGCCTATTATCTTGAATACTTTTTGATGGAGAAATGTCATACCTGGATTATTATTTCCATGTGACCCGATAATTGACCGCAAAATATATCCAGGTCAGTGTTACCTATATTTCATGGTTCAGTGATTTTGTCTATTATCTTCCATGTGACCCCATAATTGAGCTTGAATTATATCTAGGTAAGTTTGACCTGTGTTTCATGGTTCAGTGATTTTGCCTATTATCTTGAATACGATTTGATCGAGAAATGTCTCACCTGGATTATTGGTTCCATGTGACCAGATGATTGACTTAGAAATATATGTAGGTCATTGTGAGCTATTTTCATGGTTCAATGATTTTGCCTTATAATCAGACACAATTTAATTCGAAATGTAATATCTGGAATTATGTTCCATGCATCCCAGTTATTGATCTCAGAATATATCTAGGTGAGTGTGACCTATATTTCATGGTTCAGCAATTTTACCTTATATCTTGAAGGCGCGAAACAGGCGAGCTATGCTGTCATGTGACAGCTCTTGTTATTTTTTGCCAAACCAAAATGCCCAAAAGAACAACTAAAAAAATCATCTCCCCAGAAACTATATGCTCTATGAGGCTGATGCTCAATGGACATATTCACCATATTTTCCCTTACAGGTTTAGTGTTTTTCTTTTGTTTTATTGTTCATGAAATTCTGCTCATTATTTTGGTTGCTATGGCATCTTAGAGGTTACATAGCCTTATAATGGTGAAAATAGAAGAATGGTATTTACTGCCGAGTCTTGCAGATATTTTGACAAAACTTTCATATTAATATCCTTTATGCTGTCATCTATCTGATTTTAGGCCTAATGATCACTTTTATTTGTTGCTTGGCTGCCATGGAAACCGAAATGCCAGAAAAAAATACTTAAAAAACAAACAAAACAACATCTTTTCAGAAACCATATGGGACTGAGACTTTATGGAAATATTTACAGAATTTGCCATATCATGTTTGATATATTTTATGAAATTCGGCTCTTTAGTTTGGTTGATATGTCAACTTAGGAGTTCAATAGACTTGTAATGTGGAAAATTGAAAACTGGTACTGACTGCCAAAATATAAGTGAAGGCAATGATCAGGAATAGATGCAATCAATCCACAGCTCCCATCAGAGACACCAAAGGGAAAGAAACACAAACATGAAACAACAGACCCTAATGGAAACATCAACTGCGGAAAGCCAAAACGGACAGTTACTTTCTCACAAAAGTGCCAACTGGCTATCCAAAACAAAATAATATACGCGACACAAACACTTGAGACAAACCATAACAAAAATAAACTGCGACAGAAGAACCACCTTGGAACGGTCAGTAAAATGAACTCCGCTCCGCTGGGGGAGGGGGGAGGGGGAGGGGGGGGGGGGCTTAAATCAACTTTTCACGGCCACAATCCTCGCGATTACTTCCGTCGCGATTTAGACAAATAATTTGTTCAGTCCGCATGAAGGCTTTCTAACTCATCAGTGCAACATCTCATACCTATATTGGTATTATGTGAAAGTACATCAAGTACATGCTTTTGATGAAAAGTCATTCTTGAAAGGGGCCCGGGGATGTGGCCAGTTTAGCCCCAAGGGACATGATTGGCACAATTTATGTACGGGGACCACTTGACATTGCTACATGCTTAATATATATGCTCTGCGCCTAGTGGTTTCAGAGAAGAAGAATTTTTCAGCTTTTTTCCATTATAAGTCTATGAGGGCTAAGGGCCCCGGGGAGTGGCCAGTTTAGACCCCAGACGCATGAATGGCACAATTTATGTAGGGGACCACTTGACATAGCTGCATGCTTAATATGTAAGCTCTGGGCTTAGTGGTTTCAGAGAAGAAGATTTTTAAAGCTTTTTTTCCATTATAAATATATGGGGGCTAAGGGGCCCCGGGGCTTGGTCAGTTTAGACCCCAGGGGCATGACTGGCACAATTTATGTAGGGGACCACTTGACATTGCTACATGCTTAATATATATGCTCTGGGCCTAGTGGTCTCAGAGAAGAAGAATTTTTAAGCTTTTTTTCATTATAAGTCTATGGGGGCTAAGGGGCCCGAAGAGTGGCCAGTTTAGACCCCAGAGGCATGAATGGCACAATTTATTTAAGGGGAGTACTTGACATACATGCTTAATATGTAAGTTCTGGGCCTAGTGGTTTCAGAGAAGAAGATTTTTAAAGCTTCCTTTCCATTATAAATCTATGGGGGCTAAGGGGCCCCGGGGCCTGGCCAGTTTAGGCCCAAGGGGCATGATTGACACAATTTATGAAGGGGAACCACTTGACCTTGCTACATGCTTAATATGTAAGCTCTGTGCCTAGCAGTTTCAGAGAAGAGATTTTAAGCTTTTTTCCATTATAAGTCTATGGGGGCTAAGGGGCCCCACGGCGTGGCCAGTTTAGAACCCAGGGGCATGATTGGCAAAATTTATGTAGGGGACCACTTGACATTGCTACATGCTTAATATGTAAGCTCTGGGCCTAGTGGTTTCAGAGAAGAAGATTTTTTTTATTTTTATTTCCATTTTAAGTCTATGGGGGCTAAGGGGCCCCGGGGCGTGGCCAGTTTAGATCCCAGGGGCATGATTGGTTAAATTTATGTAGAGGACCACTTGACATGCTACATGCTTTATATGTAAGCTCTGTGCCTAACGGTTTCAGAGAAGATTATTTTAAGCTTTTTTTCCGTTATAAGTCTATTAGGGCTAAGGGGCCCCACGGCGTGGCCAGTTTAGACCCCCAGGGGCATGATTTGCACAATTTATGTAGAGGACCACTTGACATTGCTACATGCTTAATATGTAAGCTCTGTGCTTAGCAGTTTCAGAGAGGAAGATCTTTTAAGCATTTTTTATTATAAGTCTATGGGGGATAAGGGACCCCGGGCGTGGCCAGTTTAGAACCTAGGGCATGATTGGCATAATTATTATGTAGGGGACCACTTGACATTGCTACATGCTTCATATGTAAGCTCTGAGCCTAGTGGTTTCAGAGAAGAAGATTTTTTAAATTTTTCCCATTGTAAGTCTATGGGAGTTATATGTTGCCATGGCAACAATAGTTTCCATCTGATCTGCCCCAAAACATAATTCATCTTTTCCCCCACCTTTTATCCTTGTCTTGCTGAATAAATAATGCCACACCCATATTTGACCATCAACCAATAAAAGTACTTGATACAAGAAGTTCAATGAGCCTAACCACTCACCTGAGGAACGTTTTAGTTAGCTGTTTGTCTCATGGTCTTTGAGCATATTTTTTTTTTGAAGTTCTTCCTTATGGGACACGGCATTGTCAGTTTGGACCCTAGGGGTATGTTTAGTAGGATTAATGTAGGTGACGAGTTAATGCTGCAAAATACTCAATATTTAAGCTTTTGACCTTTGGTTTTAGAGAAGAAATTCCAACCTCCGTAGCTCAGTCAGATGCGCATCTAACTGGTGATCAGTTTAGACCCCAGGGGCATGATTGGCACATTTTATGTAGGCGACCACTTGACATTGCTACATGCTTTATATGTAAGATCTGGGCCTAGTGGTTTCAGAGGAGAAGATTTTTTTAAGTTTTTCCCATTGTAAGTCTAAGGGAGCTATATGTTGCAATGGCAACACCAGTTTCAATCTGAATTGCCCCAAAACATACTGCATCTTTTCCCCCAATCGGATAATGCTTCCCATGAAATTTAATCATGATTGGCCAAGTGGATTTAAAGATATACTTATTTGAAAATATGAACGGACGCCGGACCATAAGCATACTAATACCTAACATGAGCCCTTGGCTCAGGTGAGTTAATAATACTAGCGGTTACAGAGAAGATTATTTTTTAAGCCTTTCTTTCCATTATAAGTCTATGTGGGCTAAGGGGCACCAGGGTGTGGCCATGATTGGCACAATTTATGGAGGGGACCACGGTGTGGCCAGTTTAGATCCCAGGTGCATGATTTGCACAATTTATGTAGAAGACCACTTGACAATGCTACATGCTTATATGTAAGCTCTGTGCCTAGCGGTTTCAGAGAAGAAGATTTTTTAAGCTTTTTTTCATTATAAAGTAGAAGTAAAACAAAGATCAGGAATTGATACAATTAACTTACTCCATCCATAAAAGACACCAAAGGGAAAGAAATACAAACATTAAGCGACCAGACCATAATGGAAACCTAAACAAAGGAAGGCCATATGGACAGTTACTTTCCCACATAAGTCTATGGGGGTTGAGGGACCCCGGTGTGGCCAGTTTAGACCCCAGGGGCATGATTGGCACAATTATGTAGGGGACCACTTGACATTGCTACATGCTTAAATGTAAGCTCTGTGGCTAGCGGTTTCAGAGATGAAGATTTTTAAGTTTTTTTTTTATAAGTCTATGGGGGCTAAGGGGACCCGGGCCGTGGCCAATTTAGACCCCAGGGGCAAGATTGGCACAATTTATGTAGAGGACCACTTGACATTGCTACATGCTTAAATGTAAGCTCTGTGCCTAGCGGTTTCAGAGATGAAGATTTTTAAGCTATTTTTTATTATAAGTGTATGGGGGCTTAGGGACCCCGGGACGTGGCCAGTTTAGAACCCAGGAGCATGATTGGCACAATTTATGTAGGGGACCACTTGACATTGCTACATGCTTCATATGTAAGCTCTGGGCCTAGTGGTTTCAGAGAAGAAGTTTTTTTCCCATTGTAAGTCTATGGGAGCTATATGTTGCCATGCCAACAAGAGTTTCCATCTGATCTTTTTTTTTTTTTTTTTTTGGTTTGGGTTTTACGGCCCTTTCAAGATTATTTCACTCATATCGAGCCGATCGTTAATCATAGGTGGGCGAAAACCGGAGTACCCGGAGAAAAATCACCTGACCTTCCGTTGCAGAACTTGGCGTCTCACACGTCTGACCCGAGCGAGGCTCGAACCCACGGCGGTGAGAGACCTAATGACTAAGAGTCAGCGCTCTTATCCATTAGGCTACGGAGGCCCGTTCCATCTGATCTGCCCCAAAACATACTGCATCTTTTCCCCCAACCTAATTGAAATTTAATCATGATTGGCCAACCAGCTTTAAAGATATACTTTGTTGAACATGTGAACGGACGACGGACGACTGATACATGTACGTATCACTCATACAGGGACACATTCATTTATTACCATGGATCTTATACTATTACCAGAGGACTTAAACAGCTTCCACCATGACTCTTAAGGCTATTACCATTACTCATACTGGTATTACTATGACTAATACAGCAATCACCACGACTTACACAGCTAGCACATTGACTCCTAAAGTTATCACCATGACTCCTACAGCTGCCATGATTCATACAGCTGTCCCTATGACGTATAAAGCTGCCACAAGACCCATACAGTAGTAACAATGACTCTTAAAGCTGCTGTCATAATTCAAAGGTTGCTGCTATCGCTATGTCTACACTACATCTGTCACCATGACTCCTTCATCGGCCACTCTGGCTCATATCACCATGTCTCGTGCATATGTCACTATGGTTCATAAAGCAATCACCATGACTCATAGAGCTATCATCATGTCGCCTTAAGCTGTCACCATGGCTAATAAACTATCATCCTGATTCACACAGCTTTCATCCTGACTCACACAGCAATAAGCATGGCTCATAAAGCTTTCCCCTTAGGTCATGCAACTATCACTATGACTATCCCTAAGAATCACATAGCCCAGAAAATCCTGTACACTACTACAACCGGCCCCGATAGCTCAGTTGGTAGAGTGTCCGCTCCGGGGAACGGGAGGTCAAAGGGTTCGATCACGGGCCGCGACATACCAAAGTCGTTAATATGGTACTAGCTGCTCCTCACTTGGCACTCAGATTTACGGGGTAGAGCTAGGACTGGTCGACCCATTGTCAGGATAATGTGACTGGGTGTGGTATCATGTAATGTTTCTGGGACATGATACTTCAGTGAGGAAGCACTATAAAAAGTGAGAATTGAGCTCCCTCTCGCAACCAGACACCGTCGTGATATGACTGAAAAATTGTTGAAAGCGACGGCAAACCCGAAATCACACACACACTGCGATTTTCGGTTCCGTGTTGTAGTCCTTGCTTCCAAAGGATTATCCCTTATATATGGTATTTTAACTTCACCACAGCTGGTGTTAAGGGAATGTGTGGCGGCCGTAAAACGTCTCCCTGGCCTTCATCATAGTGTGGGTTATATTTTCTAGTCCTTTTGGATCATGGATTCCACTGCGAATGTTTGAGAATATTTGAGGGTCACTGGCTAGGCCCAATTGCGGAAACTAGCTAGTCTGTCCCAGAAAGACATGTACACTACGTTGCTATCACCATGTCAACCGCAGCTGTCTTCATGACTCAAACAGCTTTCATCATGATTCAGTTAGCTGTCATCATGACTCATGGAACTGTCACCATGAGTTAAACAGCTGTCATCATGACACATACAGCTATCCCCACGAATCATATAGCTATCTCGGATACCCCTGTATTACCTTGGCCCATACAGCAATCACCATGACTTATACAGCTATCAGCACGACTAATACAGCTACCACAACTACTCATGCAGCTGTCAAGACAAATCATCGAGTTCTCACTATAGCTCACACAGCTATCACACAGCTTTCACCATGAATCATATTTTAGAATAATTACTCTTATAGCTATCACCATTTGTTATACAGCTATCACCACGATTCGTACTGCTGTAATTATGTGCCATACAGCTGTCCCCATGATTCATATACCGTAGCTACCATCATGAATCATATAACTACTCTTACAGCTGCCATCTTGGCTTTACAGATATCAGAGTGACCCATGCAACTGTCAACAAGGCCATTAAACTGTAAAGATTGACTTATACAGCTATTACTATGACCAGTTAGTGTACTACATGTATCTAACAATCTTCAAGCCAAAAATGCATGTTGGAGAGGTACAGATAAACTCCTCGTTTTTCATCACTATAAGAATATAAAAATATGCAAGTGAATATATATATAACTGCGGCCTCTGCATTCATCTTGTGGAAGGAAGTTCATTCAAATTCAACTGTGCAATTGACTTCACGGTGCATGAAAACATGACCTGCGAAGTCAAAAACGTTATCTACATGATGATGTGCAGGGGCTGTGGGGAGGAATACATTGGGGAAACAGGCAATTTTCTGCGTACGCGAGTCACTATCCATAACCAGCAGATTAGAGACCCCCGTACCAGAATGCTGCAAGTCAGTGGGCACATCGATGAATGCGCTGGCGACTTGAACCCTAAATACTACATCTTCCCCTTTTATAAGATGTACTCAGAAAGTACAACACTACGACGGGCTAAGGAAAACGCATTCATCAACAGTTTAAAACCCAAATTAAACAGGGCTAGTTAGTATGTAAAGGAATTTGATAATTTAGATAGATATGATGCCATCAGGGTATTCAATTTTGTATGCATTTATATTTTGTTATGCATGTATTTTGAAATCGCAGCTTGAAGTTAAAACAGTTTCTAAGGATATACTTACATAAAAACAATGTATGTTCATTTACACACGGGCAGATATATGGTTATACATTGAATCTCATTTATGTTATTCAACTACCGGAAACGTTATTAACATCAGGCGGAAACGTTACTTATGACGTGACGTTCGTTGCTAGGTTATTCAATGTCTTCTTGAAAATCTGCAAAGCAGTGAAACCGCGGTAGAAGCAAATCAATTATAGTGTTTTTGGACATCGGAATAGTTTATTTCTCTCTCTCTCTCTCTCTCTCTCTCTCTCTCTCTCTCTCTCTCTCTCTCTCTCTCGTGATAAATGTTACAATTTTTAAAATGTCTGCAAAATGTACATATCTGTCCATGTTCACTAAAGAAGTTGGAGTGGCATATTGCTTCTGCTTCGGTCGTCCGTCTGTCTGTCCGTTTTGATGCGTAACATATCATAAGAACCGCGTATGCTAGCATTTTGAAATTTTATATATGGATTCCTCATGGACAATTAGGTAACGCGATTTTTTTTCTCATCCCCTTTCGAGAGTTATTGCCACTTCATTTTTTTTTGTGGGGGTGGATAAAATCTTGTCAGCAAAATATCTCAAAATTCATTGGAGCTAGAACCTTGAAAGTTAGTGAATAGATTTGTGGTGATGAGTTATGACCCTTTGTCACTTTGGGTATTTGTACATTGTACCTCTGTATGTTTTGTGATGCAAAGCATAATTTAAGAACCGCGTGTGGTAGGGTTTTGAAATTTCATATATGATCTTATCCGGAGTATATACCATTTCAGGAGTTATTGCCCGATTGTCGATTATGAATCAGAGGGTTCAAATGTTCAAGAGTTCAAGTGCCGGTGGAGGAATGGAAATTTGTTCTCTTTTGTTCTTATTTTCTTTTTTCTTCATATATACACATTAACAGTTATCATCTCCCTCGCACAGTGAGTGAGTGTTTGGGTTTTACGTCTCACCAACAGCTTAGGTCATACTGAGACGGGACCTCGGTTTAAAGACTCATCCGAAAGCCCGGGATCGATCCAATCTCTCTCCCTCGCACAACCAAATTAGAAGTGGAGGCAATGATCAGGAATCGATTAAATCAACCCACAGCTCCCATCAGAGACACCGATGGGAAAGAAACACAAACATACAACAACAGATCCCGATAGAAACATCAATAGCGGAAAGCCAAAAGGACAGTTACTTTCCCGCAACATGGGCAATAGGCTATCCAAGATAAAATAATATAAGCCGCACAAACACCCAAAGACAAACCATAACAAAAATAAACGGCGACAGAAGAACCGCCTTGGAACGTTCAGCGGAAACGAATTCCACTGGTGGGGGTGGGAGGATTAAATCGATTTTACGTGGCAACAATCCTCGCTCTACTCCCGTCGCGATTAAGACATAATTTGTTCAGTCCGCATGAAGGCCTCCTAACTTATCAGTGCAACATCTCCGTGAACACAAAAAATCAAACAGCCACAGAGATGAAACAACGGTGAGGACTCACAGCAAGAAACCACTGAAATGCTGGAGCAAAAGAAAACCAACAGTTACATTCTGATGGCCAAGTTGTTAGGGGATGGGGATATTGGATTTATACATGCATGCATGAGTGTGTGTGTGCATGCATGCATATGTGTGTGCATGTATGCATGCATGTGTGAGTGCATGCATGCATGTATGTGTGCATGCAAGTCTACATTAGTGTGTGTGTGCATGCTTGCATGAGTGTGTGTGCATGCATGTGTGCTTGCATGCATGCTTGCGTGTGTGCACACGCATATGCATTCATGTATGTATGTGTGCATGCATGATGGCATACATGTGTGTGTACACATGCAAACGTGTATGTGCATGCATGTGTATGTACATGCATGCATGTGTGTGAGTGTGCATGCATATGTGCATGTCTGCATGTGTACATGTGTGCATGTTTGTATGACTCGCATCCCTCTAAAAATGTCCATAAGTATCTGTCAATCTTTTATATTTAAATTGTGATGAACTTTTCCTTGTGTTTCAGAATCAACATGGAGGGGAAGAAGATCAGTGACAGACGCTAAAAGCAGGAAGAAGTGAAATGAATTATAAATAAAAATTAAATGAAATACTGTCTGCAAACAAAATTCAGTTGTTTTCTTGCTTACTATCATTTTTTTTTTTTTTTTTGACATGCCTGCTTTTAACATGGTACGACGTAGGGACTTATTTTTCTGTCCAGTTGTTTGTTCACCCACCAGCCATCAAAATAGATGTGAAGGCAATGATCAGGAATCGATAAATAAAACCACAGCTCCCACTATCTAGAGACACCAAAGGGAACGAAACACAAACATGAAACAACTAGACCCTAATTGAAACATCAATTAACACAGAATGGCCAATTGGCTATCCAAAATAAAATAATATAAGCGACACAAACACTCAAGACAAGCCATAATAAAATAAACCGCGACAGAAGAACCGCCTTTGAACGGTCAGCGAAACGAATTCCACTGGGGGTTTAAACTGTGTTTTGTACAAATAATTTTGCAGTGGAACTTTCTTATAGAATTGGGACATAGCGAGTTCACAGGACTCATAAGAAAAAAAAAATGTCAATAGATCACCAATATGCTGATAACCAGTGCAAGTATAGTGCACATTCAGCTTTTAGAAACGGACAAGCAGAAGAGGGCGAAATACCATAGAATATAGTCCGTGATCATTCTCACTCGCAAGAAATATCCTCAGTCTAGAGATGATCAATCCCTCGAGCTTGCGCATTCAATTGAGCCACTGGGATACTTTATGGACACAAAGCTGCTGTTGAAATAAATTATGCCTATACTGTTAAAACAAATTAACAAGTCCGGGAAATACATATCCATTTAGACCTCACTTCATACATATGAAAGTAGGGTTGGCAAGGCTGCCCCCGCCCATAGGGGCTTGAAGAAATATATGGGCTGCATGATGCTTCCACGCAGAGCTTAATCCGGCCCGCACACTAGTACTGGTAAACCGCTTAGAGGATCTAAGCCTGCCGAGGAACCGCGGTGCGAGGCGGACCGCCAATGCTAATAAACCCTATTGGTTTCATTTGGCGACAGGGCTTGGGAAGTCGTTTCATCTCAATGTCGGGTAGAAGTCCCACAAAATTGGAAGCAACGTCTCCAAAATGACCTTTACAGTGTTGACGGGGACGTTAAACCTCAAATCAAACAAACAAAGGGTTGGCAAGGGTATACATTTTTACCATATTCTTACCCACAGCATAGACGTATATACTCATTAAAATTGCTTCGAACAGTCTGTTATAATGAGCACTAACAATCTAAATTTGAACCAGAAATAGGAAAAGTGCCACAAACTTCAATAGATGAATAAAAACTGACAGAAAGCAGTGTAAGATGTGTGTGTTATAATGGGTCCCATTGACAGAAGTACTGAATTGAAGAGCTTATACATTTTCCAATGTTTTACAATGTAATTAACATGGTGATTAAAGCATCAAAAATAACATTGATGAACGTATTCGGAAATGTAAGCAGAGAAACGTTTGTTAAATGCATTGCCAAAATATTCGCACAATAAATGACGTCTGTAAACGATCAGGAATCGATACAATTACGGCTTACAGCTTATAAGATCTAAGCCTTCCCAGGAAAAGTGGTGCGAGACGAACCGTTTTTAGTTCACCTGAGCAGGCTCAGGTTGAACTATTGTGATCATTCACCGTCCGACGACGTCGGCGTCGTCGTCCGTCCGTCCGTCCGTTTACAATTTCTTTAAACATCATCTCCTCCTAAACCACTGAATAGATTCTGACCAAACTTGGCAGAAATGATCCTTATGTGGTCCTCTATCAAAGTTGATCAAAGAATTCAATTCCATGCAGAACTCTGGTTGCCATGGCAACGAAAAAAGGAAAATAAGAAAAAAATCTTTAAAAATCTTCTTCTCGAAACCAGAAGGCCTAGGTCTATGATATTTGGTATGAAGCTTCATCTAGTGAACCTCTACCAAGATTGTTCAAATTATAGCCCTTTGGCCAAAAATGCCTCCATGCCGTGGCCCACTGTTTTTACATAGGCTTATATAAGGAAAACCTTTAAAAACCTTCCTATCTGAAACCCAAAAGCCCAGGTCTTTGATATTTGGTATGAAGCTTCATCTAGTGGACCTCTACCAAGATTGTTCAAATTATAGCCCTGGGACCAAAAGTGGCCCCGTCCCGGGGCACACTGGTTTTATAAAGGCTGATATAAAAATCTTCTTGTCTGAAACCAGAAGGCCCAGGTACTGAACCTCTACCAAGATTGTTCAAATAATAGCCCTGGAACCAAAAACGCCCCCCCCCCCCCGCGCCGGGGCCCACTGGTTTTATAAAGGCTGATATAGGGAAAACATATAAAATCTTTTTGTCTGAAACCAGAAGGCCCAGGTCTTTGATATTTGGTATGAAGCTTCATCTAGTGAACCTCTGCCAAGATTGTTCAAATTATAGCCCTGGGGCCAAAAACGCCCCCGCACCGGGGCCCACTCGTTTCACATATGCTTATATAGGGAAAACTTATAAAAATCTTCTTGTCTGAAACCAGAAGGTCCAGGTCTTTGATATTTAGTATGAAGCTTCATCTAGTGAACCTCTACCAAAAATTGTTCAAATTATAGCCCTGTGGCCAAAAACGCCCCCGCACCGGGGCCCACTCGTTTTACATAGGCTTATTTAGGGAAAACATATACAAATCTTCTTGTCTGAAACCAGAAGGTCCAGGTCTTTGATATTTAGTAAGAAGCTTCATCTAGTGAACCTCTACCATGATTTTCAAATTATAGCCTTGAGGCCAAAAACGCCCCCGAGCCGGGTCCACTGGTTTTATATATGCTTATATAGGGAACATTTTAAAAATCTTCTTCTCTGAAATCAGAAGGCCAAAGTCTTTGATATTTGGTATGAAGCTCTATCTAGTTGACCTCTACCTAGATTGTTCAAATTATAGCCCTGGGGCCAAAAACGACCCTGCCCCGTGGCCAACTGGTTTTACATAGGCTTATATAGGGAAAACCTATAAAAAATCTTCTTCTCTGAAACCAGAAGGCCCAGGTCTTAGATAATTGGTATGAAGCATCATCAAATGGACCTATACCAAGATTGTTCAAATTATAGACCCGGGCCCACTTGTTTTACCTAGGCTTATAAGGGAAAACCTTTAAAAATTTTCTTGCCTGAAACAAGAAGGCCCAGGTCTTTGATATTTGGTATGAAGCTTCATCTAGTGAATCTCTACCAAGATTGTTCAAATTAATACCCTGAGGCCAATCATGCCCCCATGCCGGGGCCCACTGGTTTAACATAGGCTAATATAGGGAAAACATATAAAAATCTTCTTCTGTGAAACCAGCTGGTCGAGGTCTTTGATATTTAGTATGAAGCTTCATCTAGTGAACCTGTACCACGATTGTTCAAATGCCCCCTCGCTGGTGTTCACTGGTTTTACATAAGCTGATATTAGGAAAACCTTTAAAAATCTTATTGTCTGAAACCAGAAAGCTCAGGTCTTTTGATACTTGATATGAAGCTTCATTTAGTGGACCTCTTCCAAGATTGTTGAAATTATAGCCCTGTGGCCAAAAATGCTCCCGCGCCTGGGCCCACTGGTTTTACATAGGCTAATAGAGGGAAAACCTTTAAAAATCTTCTTGTGTGAAACCAGAAGGCCCAGGTCTTTGATATTTGGTTTGAAGCTTCATCTAATGGACCTCAACCATGATTGTTCCAATCATAGCATGGGGGCCAAAAATGGCCCCGCCCTTGGGTCCACTGGTTTTACATAGACTTCAACCATAGTGCAGTTTATATTTTACTTTTGGTCTTTTGAGATCAGCGTGAATATTCTGAGAAATCAAAAATAAATAATTAGTTTAGACTCAAATTCTAGACAGGTTTTTAATTATTTGGACCTCATTTTTTTATTTATATCAGTCTTTGAATCGACTGCCTATCCGAAATTCGCTATTCCTCTGACTTTCGTTGCCGGATCATAACAGGGTGACTGATGAGGCTTTATTAGCCGAAACTACGTATTATGACCCATCTTCTTTCTTATGAATATTTTCATTGCTCTTAAAGGAACTCTTTTTTTAATGTTATTTGCCTTCACTGCAGCTGGTGTTGTGCCGTGTGGCGGCCGTAAAACGTCTCCCCGTACATCAACCATAGTGCAGTTTATATTTTACTTTTGGTCCTTTGAGAGCAGCCTGAATATTCTGAGAAATCAGAAATAAATTATTAGTTTAGACTCAAATTCTAGACAGGTTTTTAATTATTTGGACCTCATTTTTTATTTATATCAGTCTTTGAATCGACTGCTTATTCGAAATTCGCTAAATTGCAGTATGCTTCCTCTGGCTTTCGTTGCCGGATCATTACAGGGTCACTGATGAGGCTTTATTAGCCGAACTACGCAGTATGACCCATCTTCTTTCTTATGAATATTTTCATTGCTCTTAAAGGAACTCTTTTTTTAATTTTATTATAAAGAGAAAACTTTTGAAAAATCTTATTGTTCAAAACCAGAAGGCCGATGCCTTTTATATTCGATGTTTAGCTTCATTCAGTGGACCTCTGCTTAGGTTGTTCAAATTGTAGACCTGGGTTCAAAAATTGCACCGCCCTGGGGCCTACATGTTAATCTCTTAGCTCAGGTGAGCGATATAGGACCATCATGGTCCTCTTGGTTAAACCCTTGCGGTTTCTTTGGGTGGTAGGCCTTGAGATGTCAGTTTATCTCAGTGTCGGGTAAAAGTCCCTCAAAATCGAAAGCAACCTCCAAATATCCTAAATGGTATTGCCTGGGAAGTAAAAACTATTGACAAACAAATCTTAGCTATCACCACAGTTAATATGGCTGTCAGCTTAGTAGCACAGCTATCATCACAGGAAGAACGACTGTCAACTGAGTCATATATGTCTACACGGGTAAGTTTCACACCTATCACCACAGGTAATGAGGTTGTTACCTGAGTTATACGACTGTCACCACAGGTTGAATTGCCAGGTAGAATGGCTATCACAACTGATGCCGCACACAGCTTTTACCCTTAATATTTTGGCTTGTATGGCTTTGAACTTATTCTCACAGATATCACCACAGGTAATATGGCGATCACCTAAGTTTCACTGCTATCACCACATGTAGTATGGCTAACTCGTAAGTTTTACAACTGTCACCACGGGTTGTTAATCAATGACCTCTGTCTCACAAAAGTCACAATAAGTAGTATGGTTACAAGAGTTTCACAACTATCAACAAGGTCAATATTGGTATCACCCGAAGTTTTCAGCTATCACCACAACACCGCAGTTAATATGGCTATCACCTCAGTTTCACAGCTGTCACCACATACATTATAGCAATCACTTCAGTTTCACCGCTGTCACTATAGGTATTATGATTATCACCTTAGTTTCACAGCTATCACCACAATATGGCTTACACCCGATTTTCTCAGCTTTCCTTCACAGCAGGTAATATGGCTATCACCAGAATATTCACATATTACACCAAAGGTTATTTCGCTATCACCTCAGGTTTACATCTGTCACCATAGGTAATAATTATAGCAATCAACTATGCTTCACAATTGTCACAACAGGCAGTATGATTATCGGACGAGTTTCAAAGCTATCACTGCGGGTAACATGGCTATCACCTCAGTTTGAAAGCTGTCACCACAGTTAATATTGTTTTCAACAGAGTTTCACAGCTATCACCATAGGTAATATGGCTATCACCTCCGTTTCATAGCGGTCATCTCAGGAAATATGGCTATCGCCCGAGCTTCACAACAAGAAATATGACTATCACCTGATTTTCACAGCAATCATCGCAGGTAATACGGTTCTTGCCTGTATTTTACAGCTGTCAACAATACAGCAATCGCCTCTGTTTCATAGCTATTACTAAATTGAGTATGGATATCACCTGAGTTTCTCAGCTGTCACCACAGGTAGTAAGGCTATCATCTGAGCAGGTAATATGACTTTAACAGCTACCACCACAGGTAATATGGCTGCCACCTCAGTTTCATATCTTTTTCCTCAGGCAATATGGCTGTCACCTGTATTTCACAAGAAGTAGTATGACTATCATCTGATTTTTACACCTGCCATTATTGGTAATATACATATCACCTCGGTTTAGCAGCTGTCACCACAGGTAATGCAGCAGTCACCTCTATCACCGCAGGCTATATAGGGCCACCACCTGAATAACAGTTGCCACTATATATAACATGGCTATCACCGCAGTTTCACAGCTGCCAGTCCAGGTAATAAAGCAGAAGTGGAGGCAATGATCAGGAATCGATACAATTAACCCACAGCTCCCATCAGAGACACCAAAGAGAAAGAAACACAAACATGAAACAACAGACCCCAATGGAAACATCAACAGCGGAAAACCAAAAGGACAGATACTTTCCCACAAAATGGCCAATAGGCTATCCAAAATAAAATAATATGAGCGACGCAAACACCCAAAAATAGTTCATAACAAAAATGAACCGCGACAGAAGAACTGGAAAGGTCAGCGGAAACGAATTCCACTTGGGTGTGTGTGTGTGGGGGGGGGGGGGGGGGGGGGGCTTAAATCGATTTTACGTGGTCACAATACTCGCCCTTCCGTCGCGATTTACACAAATAATTTGTTCAGCCCGCATGAAGGCCTCCTTACTCATCAGTGCAACATCTCTGTGAACACAAAAACTCAAACAACCATTGAGATGAAACAACGGTGAGGACTCGAAAGCAATAAACCAATGAAATGCCGGAGCAAAAGAAAACCAACAGTTAGACTCCGGGGTAAGGCTTTCAAATTAGTCTTATAGATATCGCCACGGGTAATATGGCTATCTCCTGAGTTTCCAGTTTTACACCTGTCAACACATGTGATGTGACTTTATGCGGACTTTAACAATAATTTGTCTAAACCATAAAAGAACCAAGGACGAGGATTGAGGCCATGTACAATCTATTTAAGCCCCCGAGTGGAATACTTTTTGCTGACCATTCCAAGGCGGTTCTTGTGTTGTGGTTTATTATTGTTACAGTGCGTCTTTGCATGTATGTATTGCTTATTGTCTTTTTATTTTCGATCGCTGTTTGGCCATTTTTGTGGAAAGTAAATGTCCTTTTGGCTATCCGCTTGTGGTGTTTTCATTAGGGTTTAGTTATTTCAATTTCGTATTTTTCCCATTGTTGTCTCTGTTAGGAGATTAGGGGTAATTGAATCCATTCCTGATCATTGTCTTCACCTCTATTTTTAAACCCTGTTTCACAGCTATCACCAAAGGTGGTATGACAAACACCTCAGTTTCACAACTGTCACCTCAGGTTATTAAGCAATGACCTCCTTTTCACAAATGTCAGAACAGGAAGTTTGTTTATCACCAGAGTTTCACAGCTTTCAGCAGGTAATATCGCCATTACCTCAGTTTCTTAGCTATCATCACATCACCACAGGTAATATGGCTATCACATTAATTTCACAGCTGTCATAACATAATATATAGCAATCATTTTACCATGTATGGTAGTATGGCTGTCGCCTTAGTTTCACAGCTATCACCACAAGTAATATGGTATCATCTGAATTTCTCAGCTTTCCTTCACAGCAGGTAGTATGGTTATCACCTGACTATAACATCTGTCACCAAAGATCATATCGCTATCACCTCAGACTGACAGCTGTCACCGCAAGTAATACAGCAATCCACTATGTTTCACACTTGTCACAACAGGTAGAATGGTTATCAACTGAGTTTCACAGCTATCACTACAGGCAACATGGCTGTCACCTCAGTTTGACAGCTGTAACCACAGGTTATATTGCTATCAACTGAGTTTCACAGCTATCACCAGAGCTAATATGGATATCACCTCCATTTCACAGCTGTCACCACAGGAAGTATAGCTATCATCTGAGCTTCCCACAAAACATAATCACCTGAATTTCAGAGCTATCATTACAGATAATACGGCTATCATCTTGGTTGACAGGTGTCACAACAGGTAATACAACAATCACCTCTGTTTCACAACAGTCACTAAAACTCGTACGATTAAGGCAATTTTTTCCCAGCTGTCACCACAGGTAGTAATGCTATCACATGAGTACAAATGTTTTGCTTTCATTGATTGCAGTTTAATGGTCCAGTCAACACTATGTATTTTTTGAGCTTGTCAGTTTACCTATCCACACGTTTCCTGGGCTGTCTTGTACATAAGTGGTTAACCAGTAAAGTGTACATTCTTTCGCCAGAAACTGACAACTGCCCTTCTTGAATCAGCGGAAGGGAAAGAATGATGATAGAAACGATTTCATGATCAATCTCCACGAAAAAATACTGCCAACCCCGGCAAGTATTGAATCCGCGTACTTCTGATCACCAGTCAGACGCATCACCGCCGGTAATATGGCTATAACCTCAGTTTTACAGCTACCACCACAGGTAATATGGTTGTCACCTCAGTTTCGCATTTTACACCTCAGATCATATGGTTATCACCTGAGTTTCACAAGAAGCAGTATCATCTGTAATATGCCTGTCACCTCGGTTTGACAGCTGCCACAGGTAATACAGCAATCAAGTCTGTTTCACAGATATTCCCATAGCTTGTTTGGCTATCCCCTTAGCTTGACAGCTATCACTACAGGCTAAATGACCATCACCTGAGTAGTATGGTAATCACCAGAGTTTAACAGCCATCGACAAAGGTAATATCGCCATCACCTCAGTTTTACAGCTGTCACCATATATTATATAGCAATCGTTTAACTATAGGTAGTATGGCTATCATTTTAGTTTCACAGCTATCACAAGTAATATGGCTATCACCTGACTTTCTCGGCTTTCCTTCACAAAAGTTAGATGCTATCACCTCAGTTTGACAGTCGTTACCACAGATAATATAGCAGTCAACTATGATACATACTTGTCAAACAGTTAGTATGGTTACCACCCGAGTTTCAGAGTTATCCCTACAGGTAACAACGATATCCCCTCAGGTTATATTGCTATCATCTGGGTTTTATAGCTATAAAAGTATGTAATATGGCTATCACCTCCATTTCACAGCTGTCACCTCAGGAAATATGGCTATCACTTGAGCTTCACAACAAGAAATAGGACTATGACCTGAATTTCGCAGCTATAATCACAAGTAAAACGGTTATGACATCGGCTGACAGCTGTCACAAGAGGTATTTGCAGAAATCACATCTGTTTTACAACTGTCGCTACAACTAGTATGGTTATCACCTGGCTTCATTGCTATCACAGAAGGTAATGTGGCTATAACCTCAATTTTACAGCTACCACCACAGGTAATATGGCTGTCACCTCAGCTTCACATATTTCGCCTGAGTTTCACTATGCTTAGTATAACTATCATCTGAATTCCACAACTATCAGTATAGGTAATATGCCTATCGCTTCGGCTTGACATCTGTCACCACCGGTAGTACAGCTGTCACCTCTGTTTCACAGCTGTTACCAGAGTTAGTATGGCTATCCCCATAGTTTCCAGTTATCGCCACAGTTTATATGGCCATTACTTGAGTAACAGTTGCCCAAATATGTAATAAAGCTATCAACTAAGTTTCACAGTCTATCACCTGAATTTCACAACTATCTCCAAAGGTATTATGGCTATCACCTTAATTTGACAGCTGTCACCACAGTCTTTCACCTACATTTTATAGCTATCACCACAGGTAATATGGCTATCACCACGGGTAGTATGGCTATCATCGCATATCTGCTAACTTGTTGTAAGTTGTTGTTTAGTGTTTTCTAATGGTCTGATCACCCCGTGTGGGGAAGAGAGGGCTGATTGTTCCGTTTCATAAACACTCGTATTTTTCTTGTTTTGTGTATGTTTCCTCTTCCTGTCGTGAGTGGGCTGTGTCTTGTGACTGTGGCGCTCCCTGGGTCTTTCTTTTAAATTTTCACAGCTGTCGCTAAAGATAGTATTTAGCACCCAATTTCGTAAAATCATTCTTCGATATAAAAAGATAGGGTACAACATGGATATTATACGACAGACTGCATGCATGGTAGTCAACCCAATCACAGTTGGCAACTTTGCTTCCCTCTTAATTGCACGCCGGTGGATCAGGCCTCAGATTCTATGACGGTTCCAACGTAAAGGCTTATTGAGAGTTAGAGAGATCTAATTCAAGGTAATGTTGGTTGGTGCCTGATGCTCTGTCTCTCGTCGGGTCCATCGGAGTCTAACTGTTGGTTTTCTTTTGCTCCAGCATTTCAGTGGCTTCTTGCTGTCGAGTCCTCACCGTTGTATCACCTCTGAGGTTCTATGGTTATTTGTGTTCACGGAGACTGATGAGTTAGGAGGCCTTCATGCGGACTGAACAAATAATTGTCTAAATCGCGACGGAAGTAAGGGCGAGGATTGTGGCCACGTAAAATCGATTTAAGCCCCCCCCCCCCAGTGGAAATCTTCCACTGACCGTTCCAAGGCGGCTCTTCTGTGGCGATTTATTTATGTTGTTGTTTGTTGCTTGCTGTGTGTGTCGCTTGTGTTTTTTGGTTTTGGATGGCTGTATGGCCATTTTGTGGGAAAGTTACTGTCCTTATGGCCTTCCTTTGTTTAGGTTTCCATTATGGTCTGGTCGCTTAATGTTTGTATTTCTTTCCCTTTGGTGTATTTTATGGGTGGAGTAAGTTAATTGTATCAATTCCTGATCTTTGTTTTACTTCTACTTTACTGTGTGTATCAATTTTGTCTTTTTATTTTGGATGGCCATATGGCCATTTTGTGGGAAAGCAACTGTCCTTATGCCCTTCCTTTGTTTAGGTTTCCATTATGGTCTGGTCGCTTAATGTTTGTGTTTCTTTCCCTTTGGTGTCTTTGATGGGTGGAGTAAGTTAACTGCATCGATTCTTGATCTTTGTTTGACTTCTACTTTGCTGTCAACCCAGTTTCACACACAAAACCTATCATCTCAGTTTTCACAACTGTCGTAAAAGAAAGGTAAAACAGTAAACACCTCTTATTTACAGCTGTCACCAGAAATAGTCACAGCTATCACAACAGGTAATATGGCTGCCACTGAGGTGCACAGCTGTCATCACAGGTTATATAACAATCACCTCAGTTTCACAGCTGGCAATATAGGTAGTATGGCTATCACATGATTTTCATAGCAATCAAATCAGGTAACATGGCTGTCGCCTTAGTTTTACAGCTACTACCGAAGATTATATCATTTTTAGCTGAGTTTCTCAGCTTTCTTAATTGATAGTTTGATATTCACAGGTAATATGGCTATCACATTACTTTCTCAGCTGTCACCAAAGATGGTATAGATATCACATCAGACTTACAGCCGTTACCACAAGATATATGGCTATCATCTGTGTTTCACATCTGTCGTCCATAGGTAATATAGCAATCACCTGTGTTTCATCATTGTCACCAGAGGTAGTATGGCTATTACTTGAGTTTCACAGCTATCACCTCAGCATCACACTTATTACCACAGGTAGTATGGCTATAGATTCAGTTTCACAGACGTCACCACAGGTAATTTCGCTATAAACTGACATTTACAGTTGTCACCTCGGTGATATGCTATCACCTCGTATTCAAAGCTATCACCACAGGAAAACAGCTTTCACCACATGTAATATAGCATTCACCTGTGTTTCACAATTGTCACCACATGTAGAATGGTTATCACCTGGGTTTCAAAGCTACCACCACAGGGAATATAGCTATCACATTAGTTTAACAGCTGGATTTCACATCAGAGTTACAGCTGTCACCACAGAAATATGTCTATCACCTCAATTTTAGAGCTATCGCCAGAGACAGAATAGCAATCACCTGTGTTTCACATTTTTCACCAGAGGTAGTATGGCTATCACTTGAGTTTCACAGCTATCACCTCAGCATTATATTTATCACCAAATGTAGAATGGCTATCGCGTCGTTTCACGGCTTTCAACATTGGTAATATGACTACAATCTGAGTTTTACTTTATCACTGCATGTAAGATGCTATCACCTCGGTGTCACAGCTATCACCATAGGACATCAGTTTCACAGGTATCATCAATGTTATATAGCAGTGACCTGTGTTTCTCCATTATCGCAATAGGTAGAATGTCCATCAACTGAGTGAGTGGGTGTTTGAGTTATACGTCCCACCAACAGCTAAGGTCATACGGAGACGAGACCTCGGTTTAAGACACATCCGAAAGTCTGGAGAAGCCCGGGATCGATCCTGCGATCCCTGGTTTACAAGGCGACTAGCGTAACCACTTCAACACGGAGGCTTCTATCCATCACTTGAGTCTCACAGCTAACAGCACATATGACATGACAATCACTTCACTTTCAAATCTGTTAGCACGATAAATTAAAAATCCTCAGATAATAAGGCTATAACGTGAGTTTCTCAGCTATAACCACAGGTAGTATAGCTATCACATCCGTTTTATAGATATCACCACGGGTAATATGGCTATCCCCTAAGATTTTAAAGTGGTCACCACAGATTATATAGCAGTAATATTAGTTTCACAGCTGTCACCATAGCTGGTATGGCTATCACATGGGTTTCGCAGCAAACAAAACAGGTAAAACAGGTAAAATGGCTTTCACATTAGTTTCGCAGCTATCACCATAGCTAATATGGCTATCGTATGGCTTTCAGAGCTTTCCCTACTGGTAGTATGGCTATCTCCTCGGTTTCACAGCGGTCACCACAGGTATTATGGCCCTCGTGTGAATTTCACAGCGTTCACCACATATTATATAGCGTGAGTTAAACAGCAATCATAACAGGTTACATGGTTTCACCTCAGTTTAGCTGTCACCACAAATAATATGGTTATCACCTGGGATATACACTATAGGAAATATGGCTATGACATTACTTTCACATTTGTAATCACAGGTAGTGCGGATATCACATCAGACTTGCAGCTGTCGCAACAGGTCTTTTGGCTTTCACCCCAGTCTAACAGCTTTCAACACATGAAGTATAGATACACCTTACTTTTACAGCCTTTCACCAAAGGGCATACGGCTATCACCTCATTTTCACAGCTGTCCCAACAGGTTATATAGCAAACATCTCTGTTTCACATATGTCACCTGAATTTCTCAGCTATCACCAAAGGTTATATCGCTATCACCTCAGTTTCACAGCTGGCGGTTAAACATTAAAATTGATCTTTAGTTTAACGCTGCAGCATATATACAAGCGAAAGTTACATGACGTCCCTTCCGACGTTATGAAAACTTTTATAAAACACAACTGTTAGCTGGGTATCACCACAATTTCACAGCTGTCACCACAAAATAGAAGTGAAGGCAATCATCAGGAATCGATACAATTATCTCACACCTCCCATCCAAGACACCAAAGAGAAAGAAACATAATCATAAAACAACTTCACCACAATAAAAACGCCACAATCGGAAAGCCCAAAGGGCAATTACTTTACCACAAAATGACTGTCCAAAATAAAAAGATACTGTAACAATAACAAACCACAGCAGAAGAATCGCCTTGGAACGGTCAGTATTTTAACTGGAGGGTGAAATCGAGTCTAACTGTTGGCTTTCTTTTGCTCAGACATTTCAGTGGTTTCTTGCTGTCGAGTCCTCAGCGTTGTTTCATCTCTGTGCTTGTTTGATTATTTGTGTTCACGGAAATGTTGCACTGATGAGTTAGGAGGCCTTCATGCGGACTGAACAAACTATTTGTCTTAATCGCGACGGAAGAAATGGCGAGGATTGTAGCCACGTAAAACTAATTTAAGCCCCCCAGTGGAATTCGTTTCTGCTGACCGTTCCAAGGTGGTTCTTCTGTCGTGGTTTATTTTTGTTATGGTTTGTCTTTGGGTGTTTGTGTCGCTTATGTTATTTATTTTGGATAGCCTATTGGTCATTTTGTGGGAAAGTAACTGTCCTTTTGGCTTTCCGCTGTTGGTGTTTCCATTAGGGTCTGTTGTTTCATGTGTGTTTATCTTTCTCTTTGGTGTCTCTGGTGGGAGCTGTGGGTTGATTGTGTCGATTCCTGATCATTGCCTCCACTTCTATTTTACATTGCTATCGAATGTTTTGCAGCTGTTTTTTCATGAATTATGGTTATCAACACAGTTTACCAAATATCACCACAGGTTATATGCCTATGTACAGTTTCACAGCTATCACCACATACTATGTGGACGCCACTACAATTTCGCAGCTATTGATTGGTTATGTTGGGGTTTAACGACATGTCAACGCTTGTGGGTCATTTTGTGTCGTCTCCCAGATAAAAAGGAGAAAAGAGAAAGAAGTAGAGGAGGTGAATGAGAGTGGGCAGAGACAGCGCTAAATAAATGAAAGTGAAGAAATAGAAGAAATACCAACGTTACCTTCTATCCTTAATTGCTGCTAGGCCAGCAAGCCTTGCCTAACTGTAAGCCAATATCAGTTGGCGCCCAGTTGATGCACCCACCCCCCCCCCACCCCCTATTTTGCAGCTATATGTAATCTGTCACGACAAGTTATGTGGCCAACACTTACTTCACAGCTGCCACCACAAGATATTTGGCTATAACACGACATGTTTACTTTACTATCACTACTATGTCCAGCGGTCACCTTAAGAGATATGGCTATTATAACAGTTTCAAGGCAGTCACATCGGGAATATGAAATTAACTCGATTACAAAACTGTTTAAGGTTATCCTCACAGCTTTACAGCACAATCTCAGGTTAAAAATACCATAATTTCTAATCTGTCACTACATGTTATATTACTATCACTGCAGTTTCTCATATGCAACCACATTTTATATGACTTTCGCAACACATTCACTACTATCACCATACACTAAATATCTATTACCACAGCTTCATAACTGTCTCCACATAGTGTAGTGGTTTTGCTACCCGTCTCATAAACCAGGGATCGCAGCTTATAAACGTGTCGCCACCGTTTCAGTTGTCGCCATATCAACATAGGCTATATAGCTATTTACACAGTTTCAGCGCTGTCACCACTGGTTATTTTGATAATCAGCACAGTTTCCATGACTATCACCACAGGTCACATGTGTAATAAAACTTTCACAACAGTTTCACGGCCATAACCATAGGTAATAAATAACGACACTATCACAGCGCTCACGACAGATTACATGGCTATTACAGCAGCTTCACGGTTATCCCCGACGCTATATTGCTATGTTTTGCTCTTTCACCACCCGTTATACGGTTATCACGCCAATATCACAGCTAAAATCAAACGGTTATTTAGATTTAAACACAGTCTCATACGTGGCTTTCGCCACAGTTTAACAACTATCAGCACATGTTTATTAGGTTTCAGCACCTTTTTACAGCAGCTGTCACCATTGGGCTATTTAAATTTCATTACACTTGCACCTTTACCATAGGTTGCGTCGCTATAACCACAAATTCGAAGCTATGACCACAGGTTATATGGATTTCAGCACAGCTTCACTGCTGCCACCGAGGGTTATGTGGCTATCACCGCAGTTTTACAGATATCACCACATGTAATTTAGATTTTAGCACAATTTCACAGCTGACATCACAGTTTCACAGTTATCACCGCAAAATATATAGATTTGTTTGTGTTTCTTTCCCTTTGGTGTATCTAATGGGAGCTGTGAGTTAATTGTATCGATTCCTGGTCAATGCCTTCACTTCTATTGAGCACATTTACATGGATGTCACAGCCCATAAAGTTTATTTGGCTATCACCACAGTTTCATAGCTGTCGACGTAGGTTACGTTGGTATCACCACAGTGTTACAGCTGTCACTACATATTATTTAGAATTCATCATAGTTTGACAGCTGTCACTATTGGTAATGTGATAATCCCTGCAGTACCACGGTTCATTAAGGTTTAGCACAGTTCCAAAGCTGACATCACAGGTTACATGGCCATCATCACAGTTTCACAGATATCACCACAGAATTTAAAGATTTCAGCACAGTTTCACAGCTAACACCAAAAGCTTTTATAGATTTCAGCACAGTTTCAGAGCTTTTACCAAAGGTAAAGTAATAATCAGCACAGAGCAAAGCTTTCCTCACACGTTGTTGAGTTTTTAGCTCAGATTCATAGCTGTCATAACACGTTACGTGGGTGTCATCACCGTTTAACAGCTATGACTACAGATCATATAGGTTTTAGCAGCACAATTTCACAGCTGTCACCATCGGTCACATGGCTATCACCACAAATCCACAGCTTTCACCACAGATTATATAGATTTCAGCAGTTTCATAGCTGTCACATGTGCACAGGTAATGTGTATATCGCCAAAGCTTCACAGCTATTACCACGGGTTATTTATAGATTTCAGCGCAGTTCATAGCTGTCACTTCACGTTACGTGGCTATCACCACAGTTTAACAGCTATCACCATAGGTTATCTCGATTTCAGCATAGTTTGACCTCATCATCACAGGTTATTTGGATTTCAGAACAGCTTCACGGTAGTCACCACAGGTTACGTGGCTATCGCGGCAGTTTTACAGCTTTCACCACAGGTAATTTATATTTCAGCACAGTTTCACAGCCCCCACCACAAATAATATTGGTTTCAGCACACTTTCACAGCTGTCACCACTCGCAAAGGTTATTTGGCTATAACAATAGTTTCACAGCTGTTGTCGCCATAGATTACATGACTTTTACGGCAGGGTCACAGCTATCACCACAGGTAAATTATATTTCAGCACAGATTCACAGCTGTAATCACCTCATAGTTTCACAGCTCCCATCATAGATAATATAGATTTCAGCACACTTTCACAGCTTTCGCAACTCTGAAAGTTTATTTGGCTATAACTATAGTTTCACAACTGTTGTCGCCAAATATTATATGTTTTTTACGACAGTGTCACAGCTATCACCACAGTGAAGAGCTTATTAGAGGAGAGCACCAAACCCCTCTATTAACTACATATGGACAGTTGTTTCCGTGGATTTGTATCTGCTTGTTTAAAAGGCAGCCAGTTTCTGCCAAGGGCCATAAGTGTCAGATGCTGAAACCACAAAGTGTTTTATTACCCAGTAATCTGGAGTTTATATCACAGCCAGTGAATCAGACAATGTATTTGAAATGTATTGATGATCAGTTTATTTAAAAGTGCTTTAGTGTTATGCAGTTGATGGTCAGTTCTTCATTTATATATATGTGTTGTTTTTTTCAAGGAATGAATCGTATTTTATTAAATGCACTGGCGGTAAGTTTTTACCTGATGCGACTTCAGTTTGAAGTAAACATTGACATAGATAAGAGAGTATTTGATTATACGATTAAAGGATAATTAATTAAAGGATAATTTTCTCCATACTTGGATATTCATTATAATCGCGAAGGCGATTCTAAAGAGTGCATGGGAAACAAGGACAATTATCCCTTTCAACAAATACTCAATGGAAAAAGGAAAATGTCCCTTGTAGGGACAATGTTCCAGATAAGGCCGGTTGCTTTAATTAATTTTCAAAATGTTTTTACTCCTTAAGTTTTTTTTGTTGCTGTTTTTTTGTGCCAAGACATTTAAACTTTTCCTTTAATTTTGACGACATCCTTAGCTATCAACAAGAATAAAGACTGTGTAAATTCAAGAAAGCATAGCCTATCTGCATCTCGGTTTCAAATGTCAAAGCTCGTTAACAAAAATATGACTTCTGACATTAAAGTCTCACCACAATGTTATGATAACTAAATATCAGATTTGAACTTTTCTGTTTGAACCGAACCAATCAGATCAGTTTTCCGGAAATGGCAGACTTAAGAGTTAACAGCTCTAGTATTATGTGCCACTTGCCACATGCTATTTAGATTTCTGCATAGTTTCACAGCTGTCACCACAGGCAACATAATAATCACTGCAGTTTCACAGCTGGCACCACAGGTTTAGTTTCAAGCATAGTTCCATAGCTGTCATCACAGGGTACGGGGTCATCACCACATTTTCACAGCTATCACCACATATTTTGGAGATTAAAGCACAGTTTCACAACTGTCATCGCAGATTACGTGGCTATCACACCAGCTGCAGAGCTATAACCACAGTTTCCCATCTATCACCACAGGTTATCTAGATTTCAGTACAGTTTTACAGCTCTAACGCCAGGTTATTTAGCACAGATCACAGCTGTCACCACTGATTACGTGACCATCGCCAGTTTCACAGTTTTTATTACAATATTTCAGAATCCTGATGCGATAATTGGTCGAAACTAGAAAGTTTGGCCAAAACGTGTACTTTCCATGCTTTTCAGTTCTGTTGTTTTGCACTTCCAAATGATAAACCTTTCATAAAACATATTTGATGTGACTATAGCAGGCGTTAAGGGAGTGCGTGGCGGTCGTAAAATGTCTCCCCGCCTTTCGTCATAATGTAGTTTATATTTTCTTGTCCTTCGGGATCATTGGTGTATTGTGGAATTTTGAAAACATTTCAGGGCCACTGATGAGGCCTTATTGGCCGAAACTAGCTGCTCTGGCCAAGTAACCTTTTGCGCTCCATGCTTTTCGGATTTATTGTTTATTCCTTGCTTTCAAAGGATAACTCTTTTATAGAACATATTTCACAGTAGGTTATTTTGAATTCAACAGTTCCACAGCCGTCACCATAGGCTACATGACTAGCACCACAGTTTTACAGCTATCACCACAGGTTATTTATAATTCAGCATCGTTTCATAGCTGCCATCATAGGTCAAATTGCCATCACCGATGTTTCACAGATATCACCACAGGTTATTTAGTCTTCAGTATAGTTTTATAGCTGTCCGAACAGAAAACTCGCAGTCACAACAGGCAACTTGGCATCACAAGAGTTTCACAACTTTCACAATATGTTATTTTGATTTCAGCACAGTTTCACAGCTTCACAACAAATAACATAGTTATCACCACAGTTTCACAGCTGTCACTATAAATTATACAGATTTCAGTATATGTTCACAGCTGTAACACAGATACTTGGCTCTCAACAAACTTTCGCAGGTATCACCACAGGTTATTCCGATTTCATCACAGTTTTACATCTGTCACCACAGGTTATGTGGTTATCACCACAGTTTCGCAGGTATCACCACAGGTTATTCAGAATTCAGCACAGTTTCACATCGTTCACCACAGGTTATGTGGTTCTGCTGTCACCACATATTACGTGGCTATCGCAACAGCTGCAGAGCTAAAACCACAATTTCCCATCTATCAACACAGGTGATTTTGATTTCTATAGAGTTTCACAACTCTTACACCAGGTTATTTAGCACAGATCACAGCTGTCACCAGGGGTTACGTGACCATCGCCAGTATCACAGTTTTTATATAATATTTCTGAGTCCTGATGTGATAATTGGTCGAAACTAGAAAGTTTGACCAAAACATTTACACTCCATGCTTTTCAGTTCGAATGTTACTATAGCTGGCGTTAATGGAGTGTGTGGCGGCCGTAAATTGTCTCCCCACCTTTCGTCATAATGTAGTTTTATATTTTCTTGTCCTTCGGGATCATTGGTTTATTGTGGCATTTTGAAAATATTTCAGGCCTTATTGACCAAAACTAGCTGCTCTGGCCCAGTAAACGTTTGTACTCAAAGCTTTTCGGGTCTATTATTTATGCCTTGCTACCAAAGGATAACTCTTATAGAACATACTATTTTGAATTCAGCAGTTTCACAGCTGTCACCAAAGGGTACGTGACTATCACCACAGTTTCACAGTTATGACCACTGGTTATTTATAATTTAGCACTGTTTCACAGCTGCCACCATAGTGTAAAATAGCCATCACCGCTGTTTCATAGATATCACCACAGGTCATTTAGTTTTCAGTATAGTTTTTTAGCTGTCACGACAGACAACTCGGCATCACAACAGGTAACTCGGCATCACCACAGTTTCACAGCTTTCTCAATATGTTATTTTGATTTCAGCACAGTTTCACAGCTTCACAACAAATAACATAGTTATCACCACAGTTTCACAGCTGTCACTATAAATTATACAGATTTCAGTATATGTTCACAGCTGTAACACAGATACTTGGCTCTCAACAAACTTTCGCAGGTATCACCACAGGTTATTCCGATTTCATCACAGTTTTACATCTGTCTCCACAGGTTATGTGGTTATCACCACAGTTTCGCAGGTATCACCACAGGTTATTCAGAATTCAGCACAGTTTCACATCTGTCACCACAGGTTATGTGGTTCTGCTGTCACCACATATTACGTGGCTATCGCAACAGCTGCAGAGCTAAAACCACAATTTCCCATCTATCACCACAGGTGATTTTGATTTCTATAGAGTTTCACAACTCTTACACCAGGTTATTTAGCACAGATCACAGCTGTCACCAGGGGTTACGTGACCATCGCCAGTATCACAGTTTTTATATAATATTTCTGAGTCCTGATGTGATAATTGGTCGAAACTAGAAAGTTTGACCAAAACATTTACACTCCATGCTTTTCAGTTCGAATGTTACTATAGCTGGCGTTAATGGAGTGTGTGGCGGCCGTAAATTGTCTCCCCACCTTTCGTCATAATGTAGTTTTATATTTTCTTGTCCTTCGGGATCATTGGTTTATTGTGGCATTTTGAAAATATTTCAGGCCTTATTGACCAAAACTAGCTGCTCTGGCCCAGTAAACGTTTGTACTCAAAGCTTTTCGGGTCTATTATTTATGCCTTGCTACCAAAGGATAACTCTTATAGAACATACTATTTTGAATTCAGCAGTTTCACAGCTGTCACCAAACGGTACGTGACTATCACCACAGTTTCACAGTTATGACCACTGGTTATTTATAATTTAGCACTGTTTCACAGCTGCCACCATAGTGTAAAATAGCCATCACCGCTGTTTCATAGATATCACCACAGGTCATTTAGTTTTCAGTATAGTTTTTTAGCTGTCTCGACAGACAACTCGGCATCACAACAGGTAACTCGGCATCACCACAGTTTCACAGCTTTCTCAATATGTTATTTTGATTTCAGCACAGTTTCACAGCTTCACAACAAATAACATAGTTATCACCACAGTTTCACAGCTGTCACTATAAATTATACAGATTTCAGTATATGTTCACAGCTGTAACACAGATACTTGGCTCTCAACAAACTTTCGCAGGTATCACCACAGGTTATTCCGATTTCATCACAGTTTTACATCTGTCTCCACAGGTTATGTGGTTATCACCACAGTTTCGCAGGTATCACCACAGGTTATTCAGAATTCAGCACAGTTTCACATCTGTCACCACAGGTTATGTGGTTCTGCTGTCACCACATATTACGTGGCTATCGCAACAGCTGCAGAGCTAAAACCACAATTTCCCATCTATCACCACAGGTGATTTTGATTTCTATAGAGTTTCACAACTCTTACACCAGGTTATTTAGCACAGATCACAGCTGTCACCAGGGGTTACGTGACCATCGCCAGTATCACAGTTTTTATATAATATTTCTGAGTCCTGATGTGATAATTGGTCGAAACTATAAAGTTTGACCAAAACATTTACACTCCATGCTTTTCAGTTCGAATGTTACTATAGCTGGCGTTAATGGAGTGTGTGGCGGCCGTAAATTGTCTCCCCACCTTTCGTCATAATGTAGTTTTATATTTTCTTGTCCTTCGGGATCATTGGTTTATTGTGGCATTTTGAAAATATTTCAGGCCTTATTGACCAAAACTAGCTGCTCTGGCCCATTAAACGTTTGTACTCAAAGCTTTTCGGGTCTATTATTTATGCCTTGCTACCAAAGGATAACTCTTATAGAACATACTATTTTGAATTCAGCAGTTTCACAGCTGTCACCAAACGGTACGTGACTATCACCACAGTTTCACAGTTATGACCACTGGTTATTTATAATTTAGCACTGTTTCACAGCTGCCACCATAGTGTAAAATAGCCATCACCGCTGTTTCATAGATATCACCACAGGTCATTTAGTTTTCAGTATAGTTTTTTAGCTGTCACGACAGACAACTCGGCATCACAACAGGTAACTCGGCATCACCACAGTTTCACAGCTTTCTCAATATGTTATTTTGATTTCAGCACAGTTTCACAGCTTCACAACAAATAACATAGTTATCACCACAGTTTCACAGCTGTCACTATAAATTATACAGATTTCAGTATATGTTCACAGCTGTAACACAGATACTTGGCTCTCAACAAACTTTCGCAGGTATCACCACAGGTTATTCCGATTTCATCACAGTTTTACATCTGTCTCCACAGGTTATGTGGTTATCACCACAGTTTCGCAGGTATCACCACAGGTTATTCAGAATTCAGCACAGTTTCACATCTGTCACCACAGGTTATGTGGTTCTGCTGTCACCACATATTACGTGGCTATCGCAACAGCTGCAGAGCTAAAACCACAATTTCCCATCTATCACCACAGGTGATTTTGATTTCTATAGAGTTTCACAACTCTTACACCAGGTTATTTAGCACAGATCACAGCTGTCACCAGGGGTTACGTGACCATCGCCAGTATCACAGTTTTTATATAATATTTCTGAGTCCTGATGTGATAATTGGTCGAAACTAGAAAGTTTGACCAAAACATTTACACTCCATGCTTTTCAGTTCGAATGTTACTATAGCTGGCGTTAATGGAGTGTGTGGCGGCCGTAAATTGTCTCCCCACCTTTCGTCATAATGTAGTTTTATATTTTCTTGTCCTTCGGGATCATTGGTTTATTGTGGCATTTTGAAAATATTTCAGGCCTTATTGACCAAAACTAGCTGCTCTGGCCCAGTAAACGTTTGTACTCAAAGCTTTTCGGGTCTATTATTTATGCCTTGCTACCAAAGGATAACTCTTATAGAACATACTATTTTGAATTCAGCAGTTTCACAGCTGTCACCAAAGGGTACGTGACTATCACCACAGTTTCACAGTTATGACCACTGGTTATTTATAATTTAGCACTGTTTCACAGCTGCCACCATAGTGTAAAATAGCCATCACCGCTGTTTCATAGATATCACCACAGGTCATTTAGTTTTCAGTATAGTTTTTTAGCTGTCACGACAGACAACTCGGCATCACAACAGGTAACTCGGCATCACCACAGTTTCACAGCTTTCTCAATATGTTATTTTGATTTCAGCACAGTTTCACAGCTTCACAACAAATAACATAGTTATCACCACAGTTTCACAGCTGTCACTATAAATTATACAGATTTCAGTATATGTTCACAGCTGTAACACAGATACTTGGCTCTCAACAAACTTTCGCAGGTATCACCACAGGTTATTCCGATTTCATCACAGTTTTACATCTGTCTCCACAGGTTATGTGGTTATCACCACAGTTTCGCAGGTATCACCACAGGTTATTCAGAATTCAGCACAGTTTCACATCTGTCACCACAGGTTATGTGGTTCTGCTGTCACCACATATTACGTGGCTATCGCAACAGCTGCAGAGCTAAAACCACAATTTCCCATCTATCACCACAGGTGATTTTGATTTCTATAGAGTTTCACAACTCTTACACCAGGTTATTTAGCACAGATCACAGCTGTCACCAGGGGTTACGTGACCATCGCCAGTATCACAGTTTTTATATAATATTTCTGAGTCCTGATGTGATAATTGGTCGAAACTAGAAAGTTTGACCAAAACATTTACACTCCATGCTTTTCAGTTCGAATGTTACTATAGCTGGCGTTAATGGAGTGTGTGGCGGCCGTAAATTGTCTCCCCACCTTTCGTCATAATGTAGTTTTATATTTTCTTGTCCTTCGGGATCATTGGTTTATTGTGGCATTTTGAAAATATTTCAGGCCTTATTGACCAAAACTAGCTGCTCTGGCCCAGTAAACGTTTGTACTCAAAGCTTTTCGGGTCTATTATTTATGCCTTGCTACCAAAGGATAACTCTTATAGAACATACTATTTTGAATTCAGCAGTTTCACAGCTGTCACCAAAGGGTAAGTGACTATCACCACAGTTTCACAGTTATGACCACTGGTTATTTATAATTTAGCACTGTTTCACAGCTGCCACCATAGTGTAAAATAGCCATCACCGCTGTTTCATAGATATCACCACAGGTCATTTAGTTTTCAGTATAGTTTTTTAGCTGTCACGACAGACAACTCGGCATCACAACAGGTAACTCGGCATCACCACAGTTTCACAGCTTTCTCAATATGTTATTTTGATTTCAGCACAGTTTCACAGCTTCACAACAAATAACATAGCTGTCACCACAGTTTCACAGCTGTCACCATAAATTATACAGATTTCCGTAGATTTACACAGCTGTCACACAGATACTTGGCTGTCACCAAACTTTCGCAGGTATCACCACAGGTTATACCGATTTCATCACAGTTTCATCTGTCTCCACAGGTTATGTGGTTATCACCACAGTTTGCCATCAATTACTACAGGGTTTCAGATTTCAGTGCAGTTTCACAGCTGTCGCCCATGTTATTTAAATTTTAGTACAGGTCACAGCTGTCACCACTGGTTGCCTGGCCATCGCAACAGTTTCACTGTTTGTTTTACTATATAAGGATCATGATGAGGCTCATTGGACGAAACTAGTTAGTTTGGCCCAAGAAAACTTGTACCCTCCATGCTTTTCAGCTTTGTTGTATATTCCTTGCTTCCAAATGATAAGCCTTTCATAGAACATATTTGCTGTGACTATAGCTAGCGTTAATGGAGTGTGTGGCGGCCGTAAACTGTCTCCCCGTCTTTCACCACAATGTAGTTTATATTTTCTTGTCCTTCGGGATCATTGGTGGAATTTTGAAAATATTTCAGGGCCACTGATGAGACCTATTTGGCCGAAACTAGCTGCTCTGGCCCAGAAAACTTGTGCACTCCATGCTATACGGATCTCTTGTTTATTCCTTGCTTCCAAAGGATAACTCTTTTATGGAACATATATCACAGTAAGTTATTTTGAATTCAGCAGTTTCACTGCTGCCACCACAGGCAATGTGACTAGCACCACTGTTTCACAGCTATCATCACAGGTTATTTATAATTCAGCATCGCTTCATAGCTGTCACCATAGGTTAAATGGCCATCATCGCTGTTTCACATATATCACCACAGGTCATTTAGTTTTCAGTATAGTTTTATAGCTGTTACAACAGACAACTCGGCATCACAACAGTTAAATCGGCATCACCACAGTTTCACAGCTTTCTCAATATGTTATTTTGATTTCAACACAGTTTTACAGCTTCACATCAGATAACATAGCTGTCACCACAGTTTCACAGCTGTCACCACACATTATACAGATTTCAGTACATTTTCACAGCTGTCACACAGATACTTGGCTATCACCAAACTTTGGCAGGTATCACCACAGGTTATTCAGATTTCAGCACAGTTTCACAGCTGTCACCACAGTTTAAGTGGCTATCCCCACAGTGTGCTATTAATCACCGTTGACTTGTACATTCCATGCTTTTAGGCTCTGTTGTATATTCCCTGCTTCCAAATAAGCCTTTCATAGAGCATATTTGCTGTGACTATAGCTGGCGTTAATGGAGTGTGTGGCGGTCGAAATCTGTCTCCCCGCCTTTCGTCACAATGTATCTTATATTTTCTTGTCCTACGGGATCATTGGTGGAATTTTGAAAATATTTCAGGGCCACTGATGAGACCTATTTGGCCGAAACTAGCTGTTCTGGCCCAGACAACTTGTGCATTCCATGCTTTACGGATTAGTGTTTATTCCTTGCTTTCAAAGGATAACTCTTATGGAACATATTTCACAATAAGTTATTTTGAATTCAGCAGTTTCACTGCTGTCACCACAAGATACGTGACTAGCACCACTGTTTCACAGCTATCATCACAGGTTATTTATAATTCAGCATCGCTTCATAGCTGTCACCATAGGTTAAATGGCCATCATCGCTGTTTCACAGATATCACCACAGGTCAAGTAGTTTTCAGTATAGTTTTATAGCTGTCACAACAGACAACACGGCATTACAACAGGTAAATCGGCATCACCACAGTTTCACAGCTTTCTCAATATGTTATTTTGATTTCAACACAGTTTTACAGCTTCACATCAGATAACATAGCTTCCATCACAGTTTCACAGCTGTCACCACAAAATTATACAGATTTCAGTACATTTCCACAGCTGTCACACAGATACTTGGCTATCACCAAACTTCTGCAGGTATCACCACAGGTAATTCCGATTTCAGCGCAGTTTCACAGCTGTCACCACAGGTTAAGTGGCTATCACCACAGTTTGCCATCAATCACAACGGACTTGTACATTTCATGCTTTTAGCCTCTGTTGTATATTCCTTGCTTACAAATGATAAACCTTTCATAGAACACATTTGATGTGAATATAGCTGGCGTTAGGGGGGTCTTTGGCTGCCGTAAAATGTCTCTCCGCCTTTCGTTATCATGTTTTCAATAATTTCTTGTCCTTCGGGATCATTGGTTTATTGTGAAATTTTCAAAATATTTCAGGGTCAATGATGAGGCTGAATTGGCCGAAACCAGCTGCTCTGGTCCAGAAAACTTGTGCACTCCATGCTTTTCTGATCTGTTGTTTATGCCTTGCTTCCAAAGAATAACTCCTTTATAGAACATATTTCACAGTAGGCTATTTGAATTCAGCAGTTTCACAGTTGTCACCATAAGCTACGTAACTAACACCCACTATCATAGCTATCACCAAAGGTATGCATAATTCTGCCTCATTTCACAGCTGTCACCATAGGTTAAATGTCCATCACCGCTGTTTCACAGATATAACCACAGGTTATTTAGTTTTCAGTATAGTTTTATAGCTGTCACAACAGACAACTCAGCATCACAACAGGAAACTCGGTATCAGAGCTTTCTCAATGTGTTATTTTAATTTCAGCACAGTTTTACAGCTTCAGAACAGATAACATAGCTGTCAACATAGTTTCACAGCTATCACCACAAATTATACAGATTTCAGCACAGTTTTACAGGTCAACACAGTTTTACAGCTTTTCATCAGATAACATAGCTGTCACCACAGTTTAATAGCTGTCACGACAAATTATACAGATTTCAGTACATTTTCACAGCTGTCACACAGATACTTGGCCATCACCAAACTTTGGCAGATATCACCACAGGTTATTCAGATTTCAGCACAGTTTCACAGCTGTCACCACAGGTTAAGTGGCTATCCCCACAGTTTGCCATCAATCACCACGGACTTGTACATTCCATGCTTTTAGGCTCTGTTGTATATTCCCTGCTTCCAAATGATAAGCCTTTCATAGAACATATTTGCTGTGACTATAGCTGGCGTTAATGGAGTGTGTGGCGGCCGTAAACTGTCTCCCCGCCTTTCGACACAATGTAATTTAAATTTTCTTGCCCTTCGGGATCATTGGTGGAATTTTGAAAATATTTCAGGGCCACTGATGAGATCTATTTGGCCGAAACTAGCTGTTCTGACCCAGAAAACTTGTGCATTCCATGCTTTACGGATCTGTTATTTATTCCTTGCTTCCAAATGATAACTCTTTCATGGAACATATTTCAAAGCAAGTAATTTTGAATTCAGCAGTTTTACTGCTGTCACCACAGGCTCCGTGACTAGCACCACTGTTTTACAGCTATCATCACAGGTTATTTATAATTCAGCATCACTTCATAGCTGTCACCATAGGTTAAATGGCCATCAATGCTGTTTCACAGATATCACCACAAGTCATTTAATTTTCAGTATAGTTTTATAGCTGTCACAACAGACAACTCGGCATCACAACAGGTAAATCGGCATCACCACAGTTTCGCAGGTTTCTCAATATGCTATTTTGATTTCAACACAGTTTTACAGCTTCACATCAGATAACATATCTTCCACCACAGTTTCATAGCTGGCACCACAAATTATACAGATTTCAGTACATTTCCACAGCTGTCACACAGATACTTGGTTATCACCAAACTTTCGCAGGTATCACCGCAGGTTATTCCGATTTCAGCGCAGTTTCATAGCTGTCACCACAGGTTAAGTGGCTATCACCACAGTTTGCCATCAATCACCACGGACTTGTACATTCCATGCTTTTAGGCTCTGTTGTATATTCCTTGCTTACAAATGATAAACCTTTCATAGAACATATTTGATGTGAATATAGCTGGCGTTAAGGGAGTCTTTGGCTGCCGTAAAATGTCTCTCCGCCTTTCGTAATAATGTTGTCTATAATTTCTTGTCCTTCGGGATCATTGGTTTCTTGTGGAATTTCTAAAATATTTCAGGGCCAATGATGAGGCTGAATTGGCCAAAACCAGCTGCTCTGGTCCAGAACACTTGTGCACTCCATGCTTTTCTGATCTGTTGTTTATGTTTTGGCTCCAAAGGGTACCTCCTTTATAGAACATATTTCATAGTAGGCTATTTGAATTCAGCAGTTTCACAGCTGTCGCCACAAGATAGGTAACTAACACCCACTATCATAGCTGTCACCACAGGTATTCATAATTCTGCCTCATTTCTCAGCTGTCACCATAGGTTAAATGGCCATCTCAGCTGTTTCACAGATATCACCACAGGTTATTTAGTTTCAGTATAGTTTTATAGCTGTCACAACAGACAACTCAGCATCAGAACAGGAAACTCGGTATCACAGCTTTCTCAATGTGTTTTTTTGATTTCAGCACAGTTTTACAACAGATAACATAGCTGTATACATAGTTTCACAGCTGTCACCACAAATTATACAGATTTCAGTACATTTTCACAGCTGTCACACAGATACTTGGCTATCACAAAACTATGGCAGGTATCACCACAGGTTATTCAGATTTCAGCACAGTTTCACAGCTGTCACCACAGGTTAAGTGGCTATCCCCACAGTGTGCTATCAATCACCACGGACTTGTACATTCCATGCTTTTAGGCTCTGTTGTATATTCCCTGCTTCCAAATAAGCCTTTCATAGAGCATATTTGCTGTGACTATAGCTGGCGTTAATGGAGTGTGTGGCGGTCGAAATCTGTCTCCCCGCCTTTCGTCACAATGTATCTTATATTTTCTTGTCCTACGGGATCATTGGTGGAATTTTGAAAATATTTCAGGGCCACTGATGAGACCTATTTGGCCGAAACTAGCTGTTCTGGCCCAGAAAACTTGTGCATTCCATGCTTTACGGATTAGTGTTTATTCCTTGCTTTCAAAGGAGAACTCTTTTATGGAACATATTTCACAATAAGTTATTTTGAATTCAGCAGTTTCACTGCTGTCACCACAAGATACGTGACTAGCACCACTGTTTCACAGCTATCATCACAGTTTCACCGCTGTAACCACAGGTTAAGTGATTATCCCCAAGGTTTGCCATCAATCACCACGGACTTGTTCACTCAATGCTTTTAGGTTCTGTTGTATATTCCCTGCTTCCAAATGATAAGCCTTTCATAGAACATATTTGCTGTGACTATAGCTGGCGTTAATGGAGTGTGTGGCGGCCGTAAACTGTCTTCCCGCCTTTCGTCACAATGTAGTTTATATTTTCTTGTCCTTCGGGATCATTGGTGGAATTTTGAAAATATTTCAGCCGGCATCACCACAGTTTCGCAGCTTTCAGCGTAAATATTCTGGAAATCATATATAATTATTGGTTTAGACTCATATTCTAGACAGGTTTTTAATTATTTGGACCCCATTTTGATTTATATCAGTCTTTGAATCGACTGCCTATTCGAAATTCGAAACATTTCAGTATGTTTCCTCTGGATTTCGTTGCCGGATCATTACAGGGTCACTGATGAGGCTTTATTAGCCGAAACTACGTAGTATGACCCATCTTCTTTCTTATGAATGTTTTCATTGCTCTTAAAGGAACTCATTTTTGATTTTTATTTGCCTTCACTGCAGCTGGTGTTGTGCCGTGTGGCGGCCGTAAAACGTCTCCCCGTGCATCAACTATAGTGCAGTTTATATTTTACTTTTTGTCCTTTGGGATCAGCGTAAATATTCTGGAAAATCATATATTATTATTGGTTTAGACTCATATTCTATACAGGTTTTTAATTATTTGGACACTATTTTGATTTATATCAGTCTTTGAATCGACTGCCTATTCGAAAATTGAAAAATTGCAGTATGTTTCCTCTGGCTTTCGTAGCCGGATCATTACAGGGTCACTGATGAGGCTTTATTAGCCGAAACTACGTAGTATGACCCATATTCTTTCTTATGAATGTTTTCATTGCTCTTAAAGGAACTCATTTTTGATTTTTATTTCTCAATATGTTATTTTGATTTCAACACAGTTTTACAGCTTCACATCAGATAACATAGCTTCCGCCACAGTTTCACAGCTGTCCCCACAAATTATACAGATTTCAGTACATTTCCACAGCTGTCACACAGATACTTGGTTATCACCAAACTTTCGCAGGTATCACCACATGTTATTCCGATTTCAACACAGTTTCACAGCTGTCACCACAGGTTAAGTGATTATCCCTACGGTTTGCCATCAATCACCACGGACTTGTACATTCAATGCTTTTAGGTTCTGTTGTATATTCCCTGCTTCCAAATGATAAGCCTTTCATAGAACATATTTGCTGTGACTATAGCTGGCGTTAATGGAGTGTGTGGCGGCCGTAAACTGTCTCCCCGCCTTTCGTCACAATGTAGTTTATATTTTCTTGTCCTTCGGGATCATTGGTGGAATGTCGAAAATATTTCAGCCGGCATCACCACAGTTTCGCAGCTTTCAGCGTAAATATTCTGGAAATCATATATAATCATTGGTTAAGACTCATATTATAGACAGGTTTTTAATTATTTGGACCCCATTTTGATTTATATCAGTCTTTGAATCGACTGCCTATTCGAAATTCGAAAAATTTCAGTATGTTTCCTCTGGATTTCGTTGCCGGATCATTACAGGGTCACTGATGAGGCTTTATTAGCCGAAACTACGTAGTATGACCAATCTTCTTTCTTATGAATGTTTTCATTGCTCTTAAAGGAACTCATTTTTGATTTTTATTTGCCTTCACTGCAGCTGGTGTTGTGCCGTGTGGCGGCCGTAAAACGTCTCCCCGTACATCAACTATAGTGCAGTTTATATTTTACTTTTTGTCCTTTGAGATCAGCGTAAATATTCTGGAAAATCATATATTATTATTGGTTTAGACTCATATTCTAGACAGGTTTTTAATTATTTGGACACTATTTTGATTTATATCAGTCTTTGAATCGACTGCCTATTCGAAAATTGAAAAATTGCAGTATGTTTCCTCTGGCTTTCGTAGCCGGATCATTACAGGGTCACTGATGAGGCTTTATAAGCCGAAACTACGTAGTATGACCCATCTTCTTTCTTATGAATGTTTTCATTGCTCTTAAAGGAACTCATTTTTGATTTTTATTTCTCAATATATTATTTTGATTTCAACACAGTTTTACAGCTTCACATCAGATAACATAGCTTCCGCCACAGTTTCACAGCTGTCCCCACAAATTATACAGATTTCAGTACATTTCCACAGCTGTCACACAGATACTTGGTTATCACCAAACTTTCGCAGGTATCACCACATGTTATTCCGATTTCAACACAGTTTCACAGCTGTCACCACAGGTTAAGTGATTATCCCTACGGTTTGCCATCAATCACCACGGACTTGTACATTCAATGCTTTTAGGTTCTGTTGTATATTCCCTGCTTCCAAATGATAAGCCTTTCATAGAACATATTTGCTGTGACTATAGCTGGCGTTAATGGAGTGTGTGGCGGCCGTAAACTGTCTCCCCGCCTTTCGTCACAATGTAGTTTATATTTTCTTGTCCTTCGGGATCATTGGTGGAATTTCGAAAATATTTCAGCCGGCATCACCACAGTTTCGCAGCTTTCAGCGTAAATATTCAGGAAATCATATATAATCATTGGTTTAGACTCATATTATAGACAGGTTTTTAATTATTTGGACCCCATTTTGATTTATATCAGTCTTTGAATCGACTGCCTATTCGAAATTCGAAAAATTTCAGTATGTTTCCTCTGGATTTCGTTGCCGGATCATTACAGGGTCACTGATGAGGCTTTATTAGCCGAAACTACGTAGTATGACCAATCTTCTTTCTTATGAATGTTTTCATTGCTCTTAAAGGAACTCATTTTTGATTTTTATTTGCCTTCACTGCAGCTGGTGTTGTGCCGTGTGGCGGCCGTAAATCGTCTCCCCGTACATCAACCATAGTGCAGTTTATATTTTACTTTTTGTCCTTTGAGATCAGCGTAAATATTCTGGAAAATCATATATAATTATTGGTTTAGACTCATATTCTAGACAGGTTTTTAATTATTTGGACACTTTTTTGATTTATATCAGTCTTTGAATCGACTGCCTATTCGAAATTCGAAAAATTGCAGTATGTTTCCTCTGGCTTTCGTAGCCGGATCATTACAGGGTCACTGATGAGGCTTTATTAGCCGAAACTACGTAGTATGACCCATCTTCTTTCTTATGAATGTTTTCATTGCTCTTAAAGGAACTCATTTTTGATTTTTATTTCTCATTATGTTATTTTGATTTCAACACAGTTTTACAGCTTCACATCAGATAACATAGCTTCCGCCACAGTTTCACAGCTGTCCCCACAAATTATACAGATTTCAGTACATTTCCACAGCTGTCACACAGATACTTGGTTATCACCAAACTTTCGCAGGTATCACCACATGTTATTCCGATTTCAACACAGTTTCACAGCTGTCACCACAGGTTAAGTGGCTATCACCACAGTTTGCCATCAATCACCACGGACTTGTACATTCCATTCTTTTAGGCTCTGTTGTATATTCCATGCTTACAAATGATAAACCTTTCATAAAACATATTAGATGTGAATATAGCTGGCGTTAAGGGAGTCTTTGGCTGCCGTAAAATGTCTCTCCACCTTTCGTCATAATCTTGTCTATAATTTTTTGTCCTTCGGGATCATTGGTTTATTGTGGAATTTTTAAAATATGTCAGGGCCAATGATGAGGCTGGATTGGCCGAAACCAGCTGCTCTGGTCCAGAAAACTTGTGCACTCCATGCTTTTCTGATCTGTTGTTTATGCCTTGCTTCCAAAGGATAACTCCTTTATAGAACATATTTCACAGTAGGCTATTTGAATTCAGCAGTTTCACAGCTGTCGCCACAAGATAGGTAACTAACACCCACTATCATAGCTATCACCACAGGTATTCATAATTCTGCCTCATTTCACAGCTGTCACCATAGGTTAAATGGCCATCACCGCTGTTTCACAGATACCACCACAGGTTATTTAGTTTTCAGTAAAGTTTTATAGCTGTCACAACAGTCAACTCAGTATAACAACAGGAAACTCGGTATCACAGCTTTCTCAATGTGTTATTTTGTTTTCAGCACAGTTTTACAGCTTAACAACAGATAACATAGCTGTCAACATAGTTTCACAGCTATCATCACAATTTATACAGATTTCAGCACAGTTTACAGCTTCACAACAGATAACATAGCTGTCAACACAGTTTTACAGCTTCACATCAGATACCATAGCTGTCACCACAGTTTCACAGCTGTCACCACAAATTATACAGATTTCAGTACATTTTCACATCTGTCACACAGATACTTGGCTTTGGCAGGTATCACCACAGGTTATTCAGATTTCAGCACAGATTCACAGCTGTCACCACAAGTTAAGTGGCTGTCCCCACAGTGTGCCATCAATCACCACGGACTTGTACATTCCATGCTTTTAGGCTCTGTTGTATATAGCCTGCTTCCAAATGATAAGCCTTTCATAGAACATATTTGCTTTGACTATAGCTGGCGTTAATGGAGTGTGTGGCGGCCGTTAACTGTCTCTCCGCCTTTCGTCACCATGTAGTTTATATTTTCTTGTCCTTCGGAATCATTGGTGGAATTTTGAAAATATTTCAGGGCCACTGATGAGACATATTTGGCCGAAAAAAGCTGCTCTGGCCCAGAAAACTTGTGCACTCCATGCTTTACGGATCTGTTATTTATTCCTTGCTTCCAAATGATAACTCTTTTATGGAACATATTTCACAGTAGGTTATTTTGAATTCAGCAGTTTCGCTGCTGTCACCACAGGCTACGTGACTAGCACCACTGTTTCACAGCTATCATCACAGGTTATTTATAATTCAGTATCGCTTCATAGCTGTCACCATAGGTTAAATGGCCATCATCGCTGTTTCACAGATATCACCACAGGTCATTTAGTTTTCAGTATAGTTTTATAGCTGTCACAACAGACAACTCGGCATCACAACAGGTAAATCGGCATCACCACAGTTTCACAACTTCTCAATATGTAATTTTGATTTCAACATAGTTTTACAGCTTCACGTCCGATAACATAGCTTCAACCACAGTTTCAAATCTGTCACCGCAAATTATACAGATTTCAGTACATTTCCACAGCTGTCACACGGATACTTGGTTATCACCAAACTTTCGCAGGTATCACCGCAGGTTATTCCGATTTCAGCACAGTTTCACAGCTGTCACCACAGGTTAAGTGGCTATCACCACAGTTTGCCATCAATCACCACGGACTTGTACATTCCATGCTTTTAGGTGCTGTTGTATATTCCTTGCTTACAAATGATAAACCTTTCATAGAACATATTTGATGTGAATATAGCTGGCGTTAAGGGAGTTTTTGGCTGCCGTAAAATGTCTCTCCGCCTTTCGTCATTATGTTGTCTATAATCTCTTGTCCTTCGGGATCATTGGTTTATTGTGGAATTTTTAAAATATTTCAGGGTCAATGATGAGGCTGAATTGGCCGAAACCAGCTGCTCTGGTCCAGAACACTTGTGCACTCCATGCTTTTCTGATCTGTTGTTTATGCCTTGCTTCCAAAGAATAACTCCTTTATAGAACATATTTCACAGTAGGCTATTTGAATTCAGCAGTTTCACAGCTGTCACCACAAGCTACGTAACTAACACCCACTATCATAGCTATCACCACAGGTATTCATAATTCTGCCTCATTTCACAGCTGCCACCATTGGTTAAATGGCCATCACCGTTGTTTCACAGATATCACCACAGGTTATTTAGTTTTCAGTATAGTTTTATAGCTGTCACAACAGACAACTCAGCATCACAACAGGAAAATCGGTATCAGAGCTTTCTCAGTGTGTTATTTTGATTTCAGCACAGTTTTACAGCTTCAGAACAGATAACATAGCTGTCAACATAGTTTCACAGCTATCACCACAAATTATACAGATTTCATTACATTTTCACAGCTGTCACACAGATACTTGGCTATCACCAAACTTTCGCAGGTATCACCTCAGGTTATTCAGATTTCAGCACAGTTTCACAGCAGTCACCACAGGTTAATATGTGGCTATCCCCACAGTTTGCCATCAATCACCACAGGCTATTTAGATTTCAATACAATTTCACAGCTGTCACCCCAGATTATTTAGATTTTAGCACAGGTCAAAACTGTCACCACCGGTCGCCTGGCCATCGCAACAGTTTCACAGTTTTTTTGTACTATTTCAGGGTTCTGATGAGGGTCATTGGACGAAACTAGTTACTTTGCCAAGGAATACATGTATACTTTATGCATTTCATAGAACATATTTGATGTGACTATAGCTGGCGTAAAGGGAGTGTGTGGGGGCCGTAAAATGTATCCCCGCCTTTCGTCATAGGTAGTTTATATGTTCTTGTCCTTCGGGATCATTGGTTTACTGTGGAATTTTGAAATTATTTCAGGGCCACTGATGAGGCCTAATTGGCCGAAACTAGCTGTTCTGGGCCAGAAAACTTGTGCATTCCATGCTTTTCGGATCTGTTGTTTATTTCTTGCTTCCAAAGGATAGAACATATTTCCGGTTGGTGTTTTTTGAATTCAGCAGTTCCACAGCTGCCATCACATGCTACGCGACTAACACCACAGTTTCACAACTATCACCACAGGTTATTTATAATTCTGCATCGTTTCATAGCTGTCACCACAGGTTAAATTGCCATCACCGCTGTTTCACAGATATCACCACAGGTTATTTAGTCTTCAGTATAGTTTTATAACTGTCACATCGGAAAACTCGCAATCACAACAGATAACTCGGCATCACCACAGGTTTATAGCTTTCACAAAATGTTTTTTTTTTATTTCAGCACAGTTTCACAACAGATAACATAGCTGTCACCACAGTTTCACAGCTGTCACCACAGATTAAAGATTTCAGCACTTTTTCACAGCTGTAACACAGATACTTGGCTCTCACCAAATTTTGGCAGGTATCACCACAGATTAATCAGATTTTAGCACAATTTCACAGCTGTAACCGAAGGTTATGTGGCTATGACCATTGTCTTACAGCTACCACCACGGGTTATTTATAATTCAGCACCGTTTCACAGCTGTCCAAATGTCCATCACCGCTGTTTCACAGATTATCACCGCAGGTTATAGTGTCAACTCGGCATCACAACAGGTAACTCAGCATCACCACAGTTTAACAGCTTTTCAATATGTTATGTTGATTTCAGCACAATTTCACATTTCGTGTTGTGAAGCTCTAGTGAAAGCCATATTTCCTGAGGTGACAATGTGAAATTGAGGTGATAGCCATATTACATACATTTATAGCTATGGGACTCAGATGATAGCAATATAACCTGAGGTGATATCGTTGTTACCTGTAGGGACAACTCTGAAACTCGGGTGATAACCATACTAACTGTTGTGACAATTATTAATCATAGTTGACTGCTGTATTACCTGTGGTGACGACTGTCAAACTGAGGTGATAGCGATCTTATTTTTATGAAGGAAAGCTGAGAAAGTCAGGTGATAGCCATATAACTTGCTGTGAAAGCTGAAAACTAAAATGATAGCCATACTACCTATAGTGACAGCGGTGAAACTGAAATTATTGCTATATAATATGTGTCGACATCTGCGAAACTTAAGTGATAGCCATATAACCTGTGGTGTTGTGATGAAAGCTAAGAAATTGAGGTGATGGCTATCACCACAGGTTATTTATAATTCTGCGATGGCTGTTAAACTCTGGCGATAACCATACTACCTGGTGTCATAGCCATATTACCTGTGATGACAGCTGTGAAACTTGAAAAATCACGTGATAGCCATATTACCTGTGGTGATATCTGTGAGACTTATTTGAAAGCCTAACCACATATGGCGACATTTGTGAAACTGAAATGATAGCCATAATACCGCAGTGGTAACTGCTACTCAGATGATGGCCATATAGCCTCTGGGAATAGCTGTCAAGCTAAGGGGATAGCCAAACAAGCTATGGGAATAGCTGTGAAACAGACTTGACTGCTGTATTACCTGTGGTGGAAGCTGTCCAAATGAGGTGACAGGCATATAACCTGTAATGCTAGCTGTGCAACTCAGATGATAGTCATACTGCTTCTTGTGAAATTCAGGTGATAGCCATATTACCTGAGGTGTAAGATGCGAAACTGAGGTGACAGTCTTATAACCTGTGGTGGTAGCAGTAAAACGGAGGTTATAGCCATATTACCGGCGGTGATGCGTCTGACTGGTGATCAGAAGTACGCGAGTTCGATACTTGCCGGGGTTGGCAGTATTCTATCGTGGAGATTGATCATGAAATCTTTTCTACGGTCATTCTTTCCAGGAAAAGTCTGGCTAGGTAACCTGACTGGCTCAAAAATGACAAAATAGTGTTGATTTGGCCATTAAACTCGAATGCAAACAAAAACCTGTGAACTCCTGTGATAGCATTAATTACTACCTGTTGTGACAGCGGGGTAAATCAGGTGTAAACCATCCTAGTTGAAGTGACTGTTGTGAAACAGAGGTGATTGTTGTATTACCTGTTGTGACAGATGTCAACCGAGATGATAGCCGTATTGCCTGTAACGATAGCTCTGAAATTCAGGTGATTCTTATTTTTTTGTGGGAAACTCAGATGATAGTCATAGTTCCTGTCGTGACAGCTGTGAAATGGAGGTGATATCCATATTACCCCTGGTGATAGCTGTGAAACTCAGTTGACAGCAATATAACCTGTAGTTACAACTGTTAAACTGAGGTAACAGCCATGTTACCTGTAGTGATAGCTGTGAAACTCAGGTGATAACCATTCTACAGGTTGTGACAAGTGTGAAACACAGTGGATTGCTATATTATATTTGGTGATAGCTATCAGTCTGATGTGATAGCGACACGGCCAGGTGATAACCATACTACCTGCGATAACCACACTCCCTGTTCTGACATTTGTGAAACGGAGGTCATTGCTTAATAATCTGTGGTGACAGTTGTAAAACTGAGGTGTTTGTCATACCACCTTTGGTTGTAGCTGTGAAATTTGGTTTAAAAATAGAGGTGAAGGCAATGATCAGGAACGAATTCAATTACCCAAAATCTCCTAACAGAGAAACCAATGGGAAAGAAATACGAACATAAAATAGCTAAACCCTAATGAAAACATCACAAGCGGATAGCCAAAATCACATTTTCTTTCACACAAAATGGCCACACAGCTGTAGATAATAAAAAGACATAAGCAATACATACATGCAAATAAACCACAACAGAAGAACCGCCTTGGAACGGTCAGCAAAAGTCTTCCACTCGGGGGCTTAAATCGATTGTACATGGCTTTGGTTCTTTTATGGTTTAGACAAATAATCGTAAGTCCGCATTAGGTCACATCACATGTGATGACAGCTGTGAAACTGGAAACTCAGGTGATGGCCATATTACCTGTGGTGATATCTGTAAGACTAATCTGAAAGCCTTACTTCCTGGTGTGACAGCTGTGAAACTGCGGTGATAGCCATATTATATATAGTGGTAACTGTTATTCAGGTAGCGGCCATATATAGCCTGCGGTGATAGAGGTGACTGCTGCACTACTTGTGGTGACAGCTGCCAAACCGAGGTGATATGTATATTACCGTTAATGACAGGTGTAAAATTCAGGTGATAGTCCTACTACTTCTTGTGTAATACAGGTGACAGCCATATTACCCGAGGTGAAAGATATGAAACTGAGGTGACAGCCATATTACCCGTTGTGGCAGCTGTTAAAGCCATATTACCTGCTCAGGTGTAATAGCCTTACTACCTGTGGTGACAGCTGGGAAACTCAGGTGATATCCATACTCAATTTAGTGACAGCTATGAACAGATGCGATTGCTATATTACCTTTGTTGACAGCTGTAAAACACAGGCGATGACCGTATTACCTGCGATGATAGCTGTGAAAATCAGGCGATAGTCATATTTCTTGTTGTGAAGCTCAGGCGATAGCCATATTTCCTGAGATGACAGCTATGAAACGGAGGTTATAGCCATATTACCTATGGTGATAGCTGTGAAACTCTGGTGAAAACAATATGAACTGTGGTGACAGCTGTTAAACTTAGGTGATAGCCATGTTACCTGCAGTGACAGCTTTGAAATTCGTCAGATAACCATACTGCCTGTTGTGAAAAGGTGAAACATAATTGATTGCTATAATTATTACCTATGGTGACAGCTGTAAACTGAGGTGATAGCGAAATAACCTTTGGCGATATATATGAATATTCTGGTGATGGCCATACTACCTGCTGTGAAGGAAAGCTGAGAAAGCCAGGTGTTAGTCATATTACTTGTGGTGATAGTTGTGAAACTAAGGTGATAATCATAATACCTCTAGTGACAGCGGTGAAACTGAAGTTATTGCTATAATATACAAGGTGACAGTTGTGGAACTGAGGTGATAGCCATATTACCTGCCGTGTTGTGGTGATCCCTGAAAAACTCGGGTGATAGCAATATTGACTTTGTTGATAGTTGTGAAACTCTAGGAACCATACTACCCATTGGGACTTTTGTGAGACAGAGGCCATTGATCAAAAACCTTTTGTGACATTTGTAAAACTGAAGAGTTAGCCATATAACCTGTGGTGATAGCAGTGAAACTGGGGTTCAAGTCATATCACCTGTGGTGATAGCTGTGAAACTCAGTTGCTAGCCATATTTCATGCGGTGATATCTGTGAGAATAAGTTCAAAGCCATACAAGCCAAAATATTAATGGTAAAAGCTGTGTACGGCATCAGTTGTGATAGCCATTCTACCTGGCAATTCAACCTGTGGTGACAGCCGTATAACTCAGGGAACATCCTCATTACCTGTGGTGATAGCTGTGAAACTCAACCGTGTAGACATATATGTATATGACTCAGTTGATAGTCATTCTTCCTGTGATGATAGCCGTGCGACTAAGATCATAGCCATATTAACTGTGGCAATAGCTGAGATTTGTTTGTCTTTGGTTTTTACGTCCCAGGCAACACCATTTAGGAGATTTAGGGGTTACTTTCTATTTTGAGGGATTTTACCTGACACTGAGATAAACTGACATCTAAAGGCATAGCGCCCAAAGAAACCGCAAGGGTTTAAAAGACGGTCCGTCTCGCACCACTTTTCCTGGAAAGGTTTAGATCTTCTAAGCGGTAAGCCGTAATTGCATCGATTCCTGATCATTGCCTTCAGTTCGATTCCATTAACGTTTCTAACACGTTTACAGACGTCATTTTATTGTGCGAATATTTCGGCAATGTTTCAAAAACGTCATTTATCAAGGGCGTCTCTTGCCTGATGCCTCAAGTTGACCTGTCTCACGAGCTACGTCGGTCGGTGTGTGCTCGGAGGGGATGTGCTGTGTTTGCCGGGTCTTGTCCATCATCCGTTTCGGTTTCAGAACTTTGGGGTTGAGACACACTGATGAAGATTAAATATCAGAAAGGCCTCTGTGTCACTAAATAAGGTATAGTTACGCCTTAATTATCAAACGTTTCTCTGCTTACATTTGCGAATGATTTCATCAATGATATTATACCCGCTTTTTCGAAGAAAAATCTGGTATATTGTTTTCGTACCAGAGTTGAGTGAGCGTCTGTCCGTCCGTCTGTCTGTCCGTCCGTCACGTTTCTTGTAAATGGATCTCCTCTGCAACCACTGAAGTTACACTTTTGAAACTTTGCATGTGGATAGTACATGGTATGTAGATGGCAGTATGCTACATTTTTGTGACCTTGACCCCAACATGGCCCCCAAGGGCAAAGGTCATAAAGCAGGACATTATCATGTCTTCTAAACTGTTGAGATTGCACTTCCGAAACTTGATTATTGGATAGCCCTTGGAATGTAGAACATATTGGAATACTTTTCGTGTGACCTTGACCCCAACATGGCCCCTGGGTCAAAGGTCAAAATGTAGGACTTTATCATATCTTCTAACCTGTTGGGATTGCACTGCCGAAAATTGATTATTGGATAGCCCTTGGAATGTAGAACATATTGGAATACTTTTCGTGTGACCTCGACCTCAACATGGCCTCAGGGTCAAAGGTAAAAAAGTATGACATTGCCATATCTTTAGTGTTATTCACAGAAAAATTGGGTATTTGCGATGGTATACCATCGACTGCGCCATCTAGTTTTGATGCTTTAATCACAATTTTAATAACATTATAAAACATTGGAAAATGTAGTAGCTCTTCAATAGTACTTCTGTCAATGGGACCCATTATGAAAACACACACATCTTACACTGCTTTCTGTCAATTTTTCTCCATCTATGGAAGTTTGTGACACTTTTCTTACTTCTGGTTCAAATTTAGATAAATGGTGTTCATTAGAACAGACTCTTCGAAGGAGTTAGAGAAAACGACCAGTGGGTCACGTATACCCCAGGCCAGCGCCACCCTCTAATATAGCTTTTGAGCTTGTATGTAATATGAATGAAGAAGTCAAGAAGCTATAAGAATCTATATATGTGCTTGTAAAAGCTAAACCAAACATAAAAATTCTAAATGGACCACCGAGTGAGGGCATCAATGTTACTGAAGGGTTGGGGGCACCAATGTTACTGAAGCAGCAGGGTGGGATATGCATCAATAAAATCTTTGTTCTGGTAAGCAAACTCGATGCAAGTATATATTGAATTTATCTTAGAGTATAGAACATACAGACATCTATAAACTTTGTCATAAAACTTTAAACAAATGTAAAATTTCTAAGTCTGTGACCTTGAGATCACCTTGGGTGGGGGAAGGGACAAACATAACGAAATCTTTGGCCTGGTTTGCAACTATGATGCAAGTATCTACTGAATTTGTGTTAGAGTTTAGAACATACAGGCATCTATAAACTTTGTCATAAAACTTTAACCAAATGCAAACTTTTTAAGTCTTTGACCTTGACTTCAAGGTCACTGTGGGGCTGGGACATGCATCAATGATATCTTTAGACCATTATATAACTTCAGTGTAATAATCAACTAAATCTATCAAAGGGTTCAGAAGATATAATCTCTTAGAAACTATGACGCAAAACTTTAACCACAATGTTAACGGAAGGAAAAAGGATGGACGGACATCGGGCGGACAGATGGACGGGCGGACGTTCTCACAAATGGATAGTTATGTGGCTATTTTTGGCAGGATCGATACTTAAGTGGCTACTTTTAGCCACAGAAAAGAAGTATTTTCGGTGTCTAACGGAATAAATACAAATGACTTACATTGATTCTGTCCATTTACATAGCCACCTAACTATCCATTTGTTGGTGCTGACAGACGGAAAGACGGACGGACGAACGGCAGGACGAAAGCATTATACCCCATAGCATACCTCGTATACCGGGGGTATAATGAGTACATAGTACGTCTATGCTGTGGGTAAGAATATGGTAAAAATGTATGCCCTTGCCAACTCTACTTTCATTTGTATGAAGTGGTGTCTAAATGGATATGCATTTCCCGGACTTGTTAGTTTGTTTTAACAGTATATGCATAATTTATTTCAACAGCAGCTTTGTGACCATAAAGTATCTCAGTGGCTCAGTTGAATGCGCAAGTTACTAATGATCAGCTCGTGGGATTGATCATCTCTAGGCTGAGGATGTATCTTGCAGGTGATCTAGATCACGAACTGTGTTCTATAGCATCTCGCCCTCTTCTGCTTATCTAAGGACCGTTGTCAGTTTCTAAAAGACGAATGTTCACTATACTTGCACTGGTTATAAACATATTGGTGATCTATTCACATTTTTCTAATGAGTCCTGTGAACTCGTATTGTCCCAATCTATAAGTTCCACTGCAAAATTATTTGTACAAAACACAGTTTTCCTAAGTATTTCGAAATAATGGTGAGTCTTGAGACTTGCAAAATTTCATTTGTAAATCCCTCAGAGAAATTATGAGCTGTTTGTTTGATTTGAGGTTTAACGTCCCCGTCAACACTGAAAAGATTATTTTGGAGACGTTGCTTCCAATTTTGTGGGTTTATTTGTCGATTCCTGATCATTGCCTTCACATCTATTTTGTGTGCTGGTGGATGAACAAACAAATGGACAGAAAAATAGGTCCCTAAGTCGTGCCATGTTAAAAGCAGGCATTACAAAAAAAACTGAAAGTAAGCAAGAAAACAACTGAATTTCGTTGCCAGACAATATTTCATTTATTTCTTAATTATAATTCATTTCACTGCTTCCAGCCTTTAACGTCTTTTACTTTTCTTCTTCCCCTCGATGTTGATTCTGAAACACAAGGAAAAATTCCATCACAATTTAAATATAAAGGATTGACAGATACCTATGGTCCTTTTTGAGAGGGGTGCGAGTCATGCAAACGTACACACATGTACACATGCATACATGTACGCATACACACACACACATGCACACAAACATGCATGTATGCACAAACACATATGCATGTACACACACGCTTGCATGCGCACACACAAATGCATGCATGCACTCTTGCATGCACACATACATACAGCATGTACATTAGTGTGCATACACTCACGCAAGCATGCATGCAAGCACACATGCATGCACACATACACTCTTGCAAGCATGCATACACACACTCATGCAAGCATGCACACATACATGCATGTATGCACTCACACATGCAGGCACGCATACATGCACACATGCATGCATGCACACGCACACACAGGTATGCATGTATAAATGCAATATCCCCACCCCTAACAGCTTGGTTGTGCGAGGGAGATGATAACTGTTTATGTGTGTTTATGAAGAAAAAAAGAAAAAAAGAAAAAAAAGAACACATTTCCATTCCTCCACCGGCGTTTGAACTCACGACCCTCTGATTCATAATCGACCATCTGATTCGTAGTCCAGCACTCTATCATCTCCACTGGCACACGTTTCTTACGCTATGCTATGCATCACAAAACATACAATGTACAAATACCCAAAGTGACAAAAGGCCATAACTCATGAATTATTTTTTCGGAATTTAGTCAAAAGTTCATCAGGTCATCTACTCATCACAACCAATCTATTTACCAACTTTCAAGGCTCTAGCTCTTATAGTTTTTGAGATATTTTGCTGACAAGATTTTATAAAAAAAAAAAAAAAAAGGGCAATAACACTTGAAAAGGGCATAATCCGGATAAGGAGAAAAAAACACGTGTCTGCTAATTTTCCATGAGAAGATCATATATGAAATTTCATAGCCCTAGCATACACGGTTCTTAAGTTATGCTATGCATCACAAAAATACAGAGGTACAATGTACAAATGTCCAAAGTGACAACGGGTCATAACTCAATAGCACAAATCTATTCACCACCTTTCAAGGCTCTAGCTTCAATTTCAATGGATTTTAAGATATTTTGCTGACAAAATTTTAAAATAAAAATCAAGGCAATAACTCTTGAAAGGGGCATAATCCGAATGAGAAAAAAATCGCGTCTCCTAACTTTCCATGAGGAATCCATATATTACATTTCAAAGCCCTAGCATACATGGTTCTTAAGTTACGCTATGCATCACAAAGCATACAATGTACAAATACCCAAAGTAACAAAGGGCCATAACTCATAAAGTATTTTTCGGAATTTAGTCAAAAGTTAATGAAGTCATCTAGTCATCACCACCAAATTATTCACAAATTTTCAAAGCCTCTAACTCTTCTAGGTTTTGAGATATTCTGCTGACAAGATTTTATCAAATAGAAAAATTCAAAGGGCAATTACTCTTGATAGGGATGAGAAAATAATAAGCGTCACCTTATTTTCCATGAGGTATCCATATATGAAATTTCAAAACCTAGCATATAGGTTCTTAGGTTATGTTATGCATAAAAAGCGTAACGGACGGACGGACAGACGGACGAACGAAGCAGAAGCAATATGCCCTTCCAACTTCTTTGAAGTTGGGGCCATAATGAACATGGACAGATCTATACATTTTACAGAAATTTTAAAATTTGTAACATTCATCACAATAGAGCTAAAGTCATACCTATATACTTGCATATTTTTATATTCTAAAAGTGATGAAAAACTACTATGTGTTTATCTATACCTCACCAACATGCATATTCGGCTTGAAGATTGTTAGATACATGTAGTACACTAGCTGGTCATAATAATGTAGAAGTGGAGGCAATGATCAGGAATCGATACAATTAACCTACAACTCCCATCAGAGACACCAAAGGGAAAGAAACGCAAACATGAAACAACAGACCCTAATGGAAGCATCAATAGCGGCAAGGCAAAAGGACAGTTACTTTCACACAAAATGGCCAATAGGCTATCCAAAATAAAATGATATAAGCGACACAAACACCCAAAGACAAACCATAACGAAAATAAACCACGACAGAAGAACCGCCTTGAATAAGTCATGTTTACAGATTCATGGCCTTGTTGACAGTTGCATGGGCTATGCTGATATCTGTATAAGCCAAGATGGCAGCTGTAAGAGTAGTTATATGATTCATGATGGTAGCTACGGTATATGAATCATGGGGACAGCTGTATGACACACAATTACAGCAGTACGAATCGTGGTGATAGCTGTTTAACAAATGGTGATAGCTATAAGAGTAATTATAAGAGTAAGACCAAAATATGATTCATGGTGAAAGCTGTATGAGTCATGGTGATGGCTTTTTGAGTTATAGTGAGAGTTTGATGATTAATCTTGACAGCTGCATGAGCATTTGTGGTAACTGCATGAGTCATGTTGACAGTTATATGAGTCATGGTGATAGCTGTATGTACAAAGGTAATACAGGCGTAACCGTGATAGCAATATGATTCGTGGGGATAGCTGAATGAGTCATGATGACAGCTAAATGAATCATGATGATAGCTGTATGAGTTATGAAGGCAGCTGGGGGTGACATCTTGATAGCCATTTGATACATGGTTATAACTGTACGATGTTCTATATAATGGGCAATCCTTTGGCAGCAAGGGCTACAATACGGAACCGAAACCCGTAGTGTACAATTTTTTTCTGGGACAGACTAGCTAGTTTCCACAATTAGGCCTAGCCAGTGACCCTCAACTATTCTCAAATTTTCGCAGTGGAATCAATGATCCAAAATGACTTGAAAATATAACCCACACTATGATCAAGGGCAGGGAGACGTTTGACGACCGCCACACATTCCCTAAATACAAGCTGTGGTGAAGTCATATATCATAATCCTTTGGAAGCAAGGACTACAACACGGAACAGAAAATCATAGTGTACAGGGTTATCTGGGCTATGTGATTCTTGTGATAGTCATTGTGACAACTGTATTGGTCTTGTGACAGCTTTATACGTCATAGGGACAGCTGTATGAATCATAGTGGCAGCTGTATGAGCCATGGTGATAACTTTAGGAGTCAATGTGCTAGCTGTGTGAGTTGTGGTGATGGCTGTATTAGTCATATTAATACCATAATGAGTAATGGGAATAGCTATAGGAGTCATGGTGGAAGCTGTTTAAGTCCTGGTAATAGCTACCAGAGCGATGACAATAAATGAATGTGTCCCTGTGGTAGTGATACGTACATGTACCAGTCGTAGTGATAGCTGTAGTCGTCACGGTGGCAGCAGTTTAAGTCATGGTGACAGCTCTGTGTGTGTGCGTGCGTGCGTGCTGGGGCGTGTTTCGTCCCACCAACAGCTAAGATCATATAGAAACGGGACCTCGGTTTAAAGATTTATCCGAAAGTCTGGAGAATAAAAAGCTGAAAGGTTGCCTTTGGAAATAAAGAGCACATACAAGAACGAAAATCGGAGACTCGGTTTTATTGAGTCTCTTCATACACAGCAATATAGTTTGCAAGGCTGCATACGCCTCCTACCACCGGCTTAAGCGATATTCGATTTTCAAACTCAATAACCCATGAGGAAAAGAAAATATAATCTGCACTATGATGAAGGACGGGGAGACTTTCTACGGCCACCACACTGCACTTAACACCAGCTGCAGTGAGGTAAGGGTTGCCTTTGGAAACAAAAAAACAAATAAAAGAACGAAAATCGGAGACTCGGTTTTATTGAGTACCTTCAGAAACAGCAATATAGTTTGCAAGGCGTATGATCCCAAAGGAAAAGGAAATATAATCTGCACTAAGAAAATATAATCTGCCCAAATCGAACTCAAGATACCTGGTTTCTAAGACGAGTAGCTTAACCGCTACACCCGCGGAGGCTAACTGTTGGTTTTCTTTTGCTCCAGCATTTCGGTGGTTTCTTGCTGTCGAGTCCTCACCGTTGTCTCACCTCTGTGGTTCTTTGATTTCTGTGTTCACGGGGATGTTGCGCTGATGGGTTGGGAGGCCTTCATGCGGACTGAACAGGTTTTTTGTCTGGGTCGCGACGGAAGTAAGGGCGAGGATTGTGGCCACGTAAAATCGATTTAAGCCCCCCAGTGGAAATCTTCCACTGACCGTTCCAAGGCGGCTGTTCTGTGGCGATTTATTTATGTTGTTGTTTGTTACTTACTGTGTGTATCACTTGTGTCTTTTAATTTTGGATGGCCATATGGCCATTTTGTGGGAAAGTAACTGTCCATATGGCCTTCCTTTGTTTAGGTTTCCATTATGGTCTGGTCGCTTAATGTTTGTATTTCTTTCCCTTTGGTGTCTTTTATGGATGGAGTAAGTTAATTGTATCAATTCCTGATCTTTGTTTTACTTCTACTTTAATGGTGGTGACAGCTGAATGAGTCATGGTGATAGCATTGTAAGTCATGGGGCTAGCTGTATTAGTCATGGGGACAGTTGTGTGAGCAATGGTGAGAGCTATGCGAGTCATGCTGATAGCTGTATGCGTCATGATGACAGCTGTATGTGTCATGGCGACCGCTGTGTGAGACATGATGACACCTGAAGTAGTCATGGTGACAGTTGTATGAGTCGTGAGGACAGCAGCTGTGTGCGTCATGTTGATATGGACAGCAGTATGACCAATGGTTACAGCTGCACGAATCATAGTGACAGTACATGAGATAAAATGGCTGATGAAAGCGTTATGGGTTTTGGTGATAGCTGTATTTGAAATTAAGATATCGTTATGAGTCATGCTGGTAACTGTATGAATCATGGTGATGGTTGGAGAAGTCGTGGTGATAGCTGCGTGAGTCACGGTTACAGCTGTATGAGTCATCTTAATAGCTGTATGAGTTATGGTAATAGCTACAAGAATCATGGCGATAGATGTATGCGTGACTGCGATAGCTGTATTAGTCTTTCCTTTGTTGATCTGAATAGAGGTTTACGGGGCTTGCTGTATTAGTTATGGTGAAAGCTATATTGGTCATGGTGGTCACAAAATGAGTCATTGTGACAGCTATTTGATTCATGCTGATAGCTGTATGAGGCGTGAAGACAGCTTTATGCATACTCATGTTATTCAATCATGTTATTCAATGCATCAGGCATAGTGTAAGCTTTATGGCCCCTGGCGAAATATAAGCGATGCTTATAGCTGTATGAGCACGGAGTGATGGCTGTATGAGTAACGGAGATAGCTGCATGAACCAAGATGACAGTTGTATTCATAATGGTGATAGCTGTAGTGATAACGGTTAGAGCTGTATGAATTATGGTGACAGTTGTAAGCGTCACGTTGAAATCTGTTGTCATGGTGTTAGCTGTGTAAGCCATGCTGACAGCCGTATGAGCCATTTTGAAAGATGTATTAATTATATTGACAGCTGTAGTTGTCATACTGAAGGCAGCATTTGCCATGATGACAGATGTGTGAGACATGGTATGATTGATGTTAACAGCTCAATTGGTAATGGTGACAGCTGTATTGGTCATGGCAATAGCTTTAAAAGTCAAGGTGACATCTGAATGTTTAATAGCGGTATATATATGTGTCTTAGTGAAAGATTAAAAAGGCGTGCTGATAGATATCAGAGTCATGGTAAAAGCTGTATGAGTAACGGTAATAGTTGTATGTGTCGTGGTGGCAACTGTATGAGTCATTTTGACAGCTGTATGAGTCATCGTGATGGCTGTATTAGTCATTATATGACTCATCGTGGCAGCTATATTAGTTATAGTGATCGCTGCATTAGACACTATAAAAGCTATATTAGTCTTGGTGAGAGGGATGCGAGCAATGGTGATAGCTGTATGAGTCATGGTGACAGCTATATGTGTCATGGATACCATTGTAAGAGTCATTGTGACACCTGAAGTAGTCACAGTGACAGCTGTAGAAGTCGAAAAGAAAGCCGCGTGAGTCATGTTGACAGGCTTATAAGCGATGTTGATAGCTACATGAACAATGGTTACAGCTGCATAATTTATGCTAATAGCTACAGGAGATATGATTGTTGAAAACGGAATAAGTTTTGATGGCAGCTATATACGAAATTAAGATATCCGAGTCATTTTGGGCGCCGTATGATTCGTGTAGAAGTCGTGCTGATAGCTGTATGAGTCATGATAACAGCTGTATGTGTCATGGCGACCGCTGTATGAGACATGATGACATCTGAAGAAGTCATGGTGGCAGCTGTAGGAGTCGTGAGGAAAGCTGTGTGAGTCATATTGCTATGGACAGCTGTATGAGCAATGGTTCATAATGACAGTACTGGAGATATGGCTGATGAAAGCGCTATGGGTCGTGGTGACAGTTGTATAAGAATTAAGATATCTGTATGAATCATGGTGGTAGCTATATGATTCATTGTTATAGTTAAAGATGTCGTGGTGATAGCTGTGTGTGTCCTAGAGACAGCTGTATGAGTCATCTTAATAGCTGTATGAGTTACGGTAATAGCTACAATCCTCATGGTGATAGCTGTATGAGTGATTGAGATAGCTGTATTAGTTTTTTGTTTGTTTGTTTGAATAGCGGTTTAACGTTCCCGTCAACACTATTTAGGTCATTTTCGAAACGTTGCTTTCAATTTTGTGGGCCTTTACCCGACAGTGAGATGAAATGAAATCGCATGCCCTGCCGCCCTATGAAACCAAAAGGTTTATATGCATGAACGGTCCTACTCGCACCACTTTGCCTGAACAGGCTTAGACCTAAGCTGTATACTAGTACTCGCGTTCGGTCGGTTTCAGCTATGCGTGGAAACACTTTGCATCTTAATTTAATTCTCCAAGTCCCGATGGGCTGGAGCTTGCTGTATTGGTGATGGTGATAGCTATATGGCTCATGGTGGTCAATGAATGAGTGATTGTGACAGCTGTTCGAGTCATCCTGATAGCTGTATGAGGCATGAAGACAGCTTTAGACGTAGTCATCTGGTTCATTGTTACAGCTGTATTAGACATACTGTTTGCAGTATGAACCCTGTCGACAGCAATATGTTAAGCTGTATGAGCACAGAATGATGGCTGTATGAGTCACGGAGAAAGCTGTACGAGCTGTGGTGACAGCTATATTCGTCATGGTGATAGCTGTCGGGATCACGATTAGAGCTGCATGAATTTTAGTGACAGTTGCAAGAGTCTCTGTGAAAGCTGTAAGCATTGGCGATAGCTGTATAAGCCATGCTGACGGTCGTATAAGCCATTTTTAAAGATGCATTAGTCATATCGATAGCTGTAAAGTAGAAGTAAAACAAAGATCAGGAATTGATACAATTAACTTACTCCACCCATAAAAGACACCAAAGGGAAAGAAATACAAACATTAAGCGACCAGACCATAATGGAAACCTAAACAAAGGAAGGCCATAAGGACAGTTACTTTCCCACAAAATGGCCACACGGCCATCCAAAACCAAAAGACACAAGTGATACACACAGTAAGTAACAAACAACAACATAAATAAATCACCACAGAAGAGCCGCCTTGGAACGGTCAGTGGAAGATTTCCACTGGGGGGCTTAAATCGATTTTACGTGGCCACAATCCTCGCCCTTACTTCCGTCGCGATTTAGACAAATAATTTGTTCAGTCCGCATGAAGGCCTCCTAACTCATCAGTGCAACATCTCCGTGAACACAAAAATCAAAGAACCACAGAGGTGAGACAACGGTGAGGACTCGACAGCAAGAAACCACTGAAATGCTGGAGCAAAAGAAAACCAACAGTTAGACTCCGATGAGCCCGACCAGAGACAGAGCATCAGGCACCAACCGACATTATCTCTCTAATTTTCAATAAGCCTTTACGTTGGAGCCGTCATAGAATCTGAGGCCTGACCCACCGGCGTGCAATTAAAGAGGGAAGCAAAGTTGCCAACCGTGATTGGGTTAACTACCATGCATGCAGTCTGTCGTATAATATCCATGTTGTACCCAATCTTTTTATATCGAAGAATGATTTTACGAAATTGGGTGCTGAAGTCATTGCGGTTATATATTTTTCTGAATTTATATGCTAAGTCACCATAAAATTCGGGTTCCGATAGACCATGTTGCAGAAGAGATTTAAGTCCAATATTGAATTTTGAAATTAAATCAGAATGGCGTCTATAAAATTTCGAAAAGGCTTTGCGTAGTAGTTATACTGACAACAGCAGTAGTCATGATGATAGATTAGTGAGTCATGGTGACAGCTGTATGAGTGGTGTTAACAGCTGGAAATATTGATTATCAATTAAGGGCAATAACTCCATCATGGATGACTGCAACAGGAAAAAAATTGGACTACTACAAACTTAGACGTTTGGGAAAAACAGACATAGGCATATTTTATGACAGACAGCAATATAAGATCCGGTACTCCAAATCAAAAACTGTTTACTTTTTATTCCCTCTGGGTATATTTAAAATAAAACCTATATGAATCCTAGTGATAGCTTTATTAGTAATCGTCATACATGTATGAGTCATACTGACAGCTGTTGCAGTCATGATGACAGTTGTAGTAGTCATGGTGGCAGCTGTAGGCGTCATGATGATAGCTGTTTGAGTAATGATGACAGGTGTAAAAGTGATATTAACAGCTATATTGGTCATGATGACAGCTGTATAGGTCATGACAGTAGCAATAAGAGCCTTAGTTATAGGAGTCATGTTTACAGCTGTACAAGTCATGACAGTAGCAATAAGAGCCTTAGTAAAAGCTACAGAAGTCATGCTGATAGATATAGGCGTCATGGTGACAGATGTATGGTTATAGCTATGTAGGTCATGGTGACAGCTGCATGAGTCAGCTGTATGAGCCATCATGATAGCTGTATAAGTAATGATATGAGTCTTCGTTACAGCTGTACTAGTCGATGTGATAGCTGTATTAGTCACGGTTATAGCTATATCATAAGTAATTGTGAAAGCTTTATGAGTCATTGTGTCAACTGTATAATCCATGGTGCCAGCTGAATACATCATCGTGACAGCCGTATGAGCTAAGATGACTGCTGTTTGATTTACCATGTCGTATAATTCATGGTGACAGCAGTAGTAGTCATTAGCTTCAAGGGTTTTGCTGACAACTGTTTGAGGCGTCGTCACAGCTGTAGCCAAGCTGTCTGCAACTCGTGACAACATGTTGAGTCATGGTTACAGAAGTACGAGTCATCGTGACAGCTGCATTGGTCAGTGTGACAGTTGTGTGAGTCATAGCAGGGGTAAACGAGTCAAAGTGACAGGGAGTGACATGTGCTAGAGTCATGATGACAGGTGTATGAGTCATAATGACAGTTGTGTGTGTTAGTGTTAGTGACAGCCGTATGAGTCAGCATGACATGTGTATGGGGCATGGTGATACCTGTATGTTTCACGGTGACAGCTAAATCAGTCATGGTGATAGCTGTATGCATCGTGGTAGTGGTAGTTATGGTCATGGCTGCATATGAGTCGTGATTTGTGACAGATGTATTAGCCATCATGTCATGCAGCTGTGTGAGTCATCGCGACAGCTGTTCGAGCCATGATATATACCGATAGCTGTATGAAGCATGTTGATATCTGTATATGAGTCATGGTTAAAGCTGTACGGATCATGGTGACTGCTGTGTGTGCCATGTTCACTGAGTTATGGTGACAGCTGAAAGACATCGTGACAGTCCTATGAGTCGTCGTGACAGGTATATAAACAATGGTTACAGTCGCATAATTCATGCTGAGAGCTATAGGATATATGACTGTTGCTAACGGAATATATCTTGGTGGCAGTTGTATTTGAAATTAAGATATCCGAGTCATTGTGGGTGCTGTATGATTCCTGGTGATAGCTGTAGATGTCATGCTGATAGCTGTTTGAGTTATGGTGACAGCTGTGTGAGTGATCAAATTGCTGTATGAGTCAATGCAATAGCTACAGGATACATGGTGGTAGATGTTTGCTGTATTCATGGTGATAGCTGCATAGGCCATGACAATCGCTGTATTAGTAATGGTGACAGCAATATGAGCCGTGGTGATTGCTGTAAGAACCACAGAGACAGCTGGAAGAGCCATAATAATAGCTATATGACTTATGCTGGCAGCACTATGATAGTGTTGTCAGCATACGTCATGGCGATAGCTGTATGAGTGATGATGACGGCTTTATCAGTCACGCTGGCAGCAATTCGAGTCATGATGATAGTTGTATGAGTCATGGAGACAGTTGTATGAGCCATGGTTACAACTGTATGAGTCATGTTTACAGCTGTATGGACCTTGGAGACAGCTGTAGGTGTCACGGTGAATGCTCAATGACCCATGACGACAGCTGTATGAGTCATGCTTATAGCTGTATGAGACATACAGATGGTTGTATGAATCACGGAGACAGATGTATGTTCCATGGTGACAGCTGCTTTCGTCAAGGTGATAGCTGTAGGAATCACGCTTAGAGATGCGTGAATCATGATGACAGTTATATGAGCCATTGTGATAGCTGTGAGATTCATTTTTAAAGCTGTAGGAATGGAGGTATTAGCTGTGTGAGTCATGTTGATGTGAGTCACGGTCAGTGGAAATCGGTAAAATCGGTTTAAGCCCCCCAGTGGAATTCTTTCCACTGATCGTTCCAAGGCGGTTCTTCTGTGAGGGTTTATTTATGTTGCTGTTTGTTACTTACTGTGTGTATCACTTTGTGTCTTTTTATTTTTTCGATGGCCATTTGGCCATTTTGTGTGAAAGTAACTGTCCTTATTGCCTTCCTTGTTTAGGTTTCCAATTTTGTCTGGTCGCTTCATGTTTGTGTTTCTTTCCCTTTGGTGTCTTTGATGGGTGGAGTAAGTTAATTGTATTGATTCCTGATCTTTGTTTTGCTTCTACTTGACAATATCAGTGGTACCATACATTGCAAAACATACATGGCACACACAATATATCTGAAAAATAACAGGACTCTTGCATTATCAGGGGTAGTCCTAGGAAGATAAATGAATATGGGGTGCCGAATTACTATTTAATACAATTGGGAGATATCTATAATTTTACTCTAGGTATCTATATATCAAATTATAGATATCTATAAATCAAATTATAGATATCTATAATTAACATTATTATCAATATTTTGGTATCATAAAATGTAATCAATGATATGTAATATATATTTCTTGATGTCTATAAATTTGTTTAATGATATCCATTATTCCTTTACATATAACGATATCTAAAATCCAATTATAGATACCATTTAAAGGCTGGATAATAGATATCACAGATTTGAATAATGGATATCAGAAAATATATTATGGATATCAATACATGTAATTATTGATATCCAGTTATGTTCATCCATATTTGATATCTATGTATTGAATAAAAGATATCTATAACTTGAATTATAGATATCCCTTAACACATTATGGATAAAATGAGAAAAATTATACATATCTAATATTATTTATAGATATATAATAATATTTGTTGATATTCTATATTTTTATTACAGACAACTATATATCAATTTGTAGATATTTATAAATCAAATTAGCAAATTATAGACATTTATAATTAACATTATTGATATTGGATATTTATTATTTATTTCATAATATCTATAATATGTAAAGGGTTATCAATAATTCCAATTGTAGTTATCTTTTACTTGATATATAGATATCAAAGATTGAAGAGCATTTTAGGATATCAATATTTTCAATTATTGATGTAAATAATGTATTTTATGTTATCCATTAATGAAAATTGTGATATCCATTATTCAGCCTTTTAAATGATTTCTATAATTTGAATTTAGATATTTATATATGCAAAGAAATAATTGATATCATAAAACAAATCTATTAATATCAAGAAATATATATAACGTATCCTGGATTTCATTTTATTATATCAAAAATACAGATAATAATATATATCAATAATGTTAATTGTACATATCTGTAATTTGGTTTATTGATATTTATAATTTGATTTATAGATATCTGTAATTAAATATAGGATATCAATAATTATTTTTAACTATCTATAAATAATATTAGATGTCTATTATTTATTTTATGATATTTAAAATATGTTAAAGGATATCTATAATTCAAATTATAGATATCTATTATTCTATATATAGATAGCAAATATAGAAGAACATTTTAGGATATCATAAATATCATTTATTGATATCCATAATATATTTTCTGACATTCATATCTAAAAATAATATTAAGATATCTATTATATATTTTATGATATCTAAAATATGTTAAGACATATCTATAATTCTGTTATAGATATCTTTTATTCGATATATAGATATCAAATATTGAAGAACATTTTAGGATATCGATAATTACATTTATTGATATCCAAAATATATTTTCTGGTATCAATTACTGAAAATTGTGATATCTTTAATTCAGCCTTTGAAATGATATCTATAATTGGATTTTTTGAATATCTATATATGCAATGGAATAATTGATATCATAAAATAAATTTATAGATATCAAGAAATATATTTTACATATCATTGGTTACCTTTTATGATATAAAAAATATCGATAATTACAGGTATAAAAAATGTTAATTATAGTTATCTATAATTTGACTTCAAGATATTTCGGTAGGTCAGTCAGATGCAGGTCTGACTGGTGATCAGGAGGACACGAGTTCGATTCCTGTTGGAGTCGGCAACATTCCTTCCTATCTTTTCTATGGTCATTTTCTCCCTTCTGCTGATTCAAGAAGGACAGTTGTCAGTTTCTGTGAAAGAATGTGCACTGTATTGGTTAACCGCTTAGGTATAAGCTTGCCCAGGAAAAGTGTGGATAAGTTAACTGACCGATTCAAAAATGACCTAAATAGTGATGCCTGGGCCATTAAACTCCAATACAAGCAAATAAACTAAATCTTGAAATTCAATTAAATAGTAAAACGGCACCTCATAAATGAAGACAGGTAATTATTTGTTGAAGGATACTTTGTTTGTCGCAAACAGCTTATGAATGCAATGTTGCTTCCCTATGGCAAGCCATTTTACTATTTATTATGGTATATAGATATCTTATTTATTATATAAGATATCTTATTTATTATATAAGATATCTCATATAGGATATAAGATACCTAATATCCTAAAGTAGATATCATATATCCTATATGATATAAGTTATTTAATTCAGCAATTCAGATATCTGATATGATATATAAGTTATCTTATATCTTAATTAAGATATCGTATATAACATAGAATATATCTTTTATGTTAAATAAGATATCTGATTGTCTTATTTACTAAAACATATAAGATATCTTATATGCTATATAAGATATCTAATATACTAAATAAGATATCTAATATAGCATATAAGATATCTTATATAACATATCAGATATCTTATATATTATATAAGATATCTTATTTATATTGGTATATAAGATATCTTAATTGGTATATCAGATATCTTATTGAACATATAAGATATCTTATAAAGCATATAAGATATCTTATTTAACAAATGATATCTTATATACATTTGATAAATAAGATATCTTAATCAACATATAAGATATCTTATGTAAATTCGAAAGAAATAACAAATAATAGTCGCTCCCTCTTGTATCTATATGCACATTAGACTGCTACACAGACAGAGGACTGGAAAAAAATTGATTATAAATGCTTTTTTGAAGTGTGTTTTTTTAGAGAGAGAGAGAGAGAGAGAGAGAGAGAGAGAGAGAGAGAGAGAGAGAGAGAGAAATATAGATAATAAATCCAGCTTGCTTTTGTTTGTATAATTTAATAATCCTCCCTTACAAAAATTCTTCAGATAGTAGAAGTCTTAATTGAACTTCAAACTCTGAGTTATGCCAAGCGCTGCTCACTGCATGTATTTTGACAAAAAAAAACAAAAAAACAAAGCCTCTCACCAGACTGTGCATATATTCAGCATGGTTTCTGCCTCTACTTTTCGCGTATTAGTTCAATATTTCTTTGTCCCTTTTATCCCTTTTTTTTACCAAATGGAATCTTCCTCCTTATATATGGCAGGAGTCCATTTTGAAAATTAGGTATGACAGGTTGTGTAATCTGAAAATAGTTGAACGTTTTGCAAATAGTGTAGACCCTGATCTGATCTGGGCCTGCACTATTTGCAAATGGTTCTGGCACAAAATGGGTTATGGAATGTTAGGCATAAATGGGGGTAGTCATTTCCAGATATGCTTTTGGCAGTTTGGGGTAGACTTCATTATGTTTTTTGGTAAAATATATTAGATATCTTATTTGTCAAATAAGATATCTTATATATTTAGGTAAATAAGATATCTTATATATTATATAAGATATCTAATAAGTTGCATAAGATATCTAATATATCAAATAAGATATCTGATATAGGATATGATGTCTTATTCACTGAAATATATAAGATATCTGATATGCTAAATAAGATATCTAATATTCCAAATAAGATATCTAATATAACATATTAGATATCTTATATAATATATCAGATATCTTATGTATCATATAGGATATCTTATTTCCATCTTAAAATAACATATCTTGTCTAATAAATAAGATATCTTATATAATAAATAAGATATCTTATATAATATATAAGATATCTGATATGCTATACAAGATATCTCATATGCTATTTTAGATATCTTATTTATTATATAAGCTATCTTATATATTTTGGTAAATAAGATATCTTATATCCTACATTAGATATCTCATATCCTATATAAGATATCTAATATAATAAATAAGATATCTAATAAAGCATATACGATATCTTATATAACATCAGATATCTTATATATAAAGATATCTCATATATTATATAAGATATCTTATATGCTATATAAGATATCTTATATAACAAATAAGATATCTAATATAATATATATCTTATATAATAAATTAGATATCTACATTCCATAATAAATAGTAAAATGGCTTGCCATACTTCCCAGTCACCACGGCAGCACCCGCCCATAGGGGCTTGAAGACATATATGGGCTGCATGATGCTTCCAGGCAGAGCTGAATCCGGCCCGCACACTAGTACTGGTAAACCGCTTAGAGGATCTAAGCCTGTCCAGGAACCGCGGTGCGAGGCAGACTGCCATGCTGATAAACCCTATTGGTTTCATTGGGTGACACGGCTTGAGATGTCATTTCATCTCAATGTCGGGTAAAAGTCCCACAAAATTGGAAGCAACGTCTCAAAAATGACCTTTACAGTGTTGACTGGGACGTTAAACCTCAAATCAAACAAAAACCAGTCACCACGGTGCTTCCCAGTTACATTTGCCGTACTAGGCCCATGACGAATTTATTGACAATTTTCTCTCCAGCGGACAATTCAATTGACAGATTGACAGAGGCTGTATGAATACAAATTATGGCCCCAATTATACCATATGCAAGAATTAACATATGACACAATCTTATTCTAGTGTGTGAGGATTCTGATAATTAATTATTACCCAAATATTCGCATGTGAACAAATTACTCGGTGTCAATAAAGGCCGTCAGTAAATCGAAAGTAGGAAATCAGGCCGGAAATGCAAAACCTGGAGCCAGCACTCCCGTCGGCGCATGCGTATTGCATGATGACTGGCATGGTTACTGATTCCATAAACCATCTCCGTATATACCTC